>JAEIFO010000308.1:0-50929 GCA_018903695.1 Zaprionus gabonicus | reverse complement strand
TGCATTGTCTGTGCCTAGCCAGTGTCTAGCCTGTGTCTAGCCTGTGCCTTGCCTGAGACTGGCATGTGCATAGCGTGTGCCTAGCCAGTGTCTAGCCTGTGTCTAGCCTGTGCCTTGCAAGAGACTTTCATGTGCATAGCGTGTGCCTAGCCAGTGTCTAGCCTGTGTCTAGCCTGTGCCTTGCCTGAGACAGGCATGTGCATAGCTTGTGCCTAGCCAGTGTCTAGCCAGTGCCTAGCCTGTGCCTAGCCTGTGCCTAGCCTGTGCCTAGCCTGTGCCTAGCCTGTGTCTAGCCTGTGTCTAGCCTGTGCGTTGCCTGTGACTGGCATGTGCATAGCCTGTGCCTAGCCTGTGTCTAGCCTGTGTCTAGCCTGTGCCTATCCTGTGTCTGGCCTGTGTCTAGCCTGTGCCTTGCCTGTGACTGGCATGTGCATAGCCTGTGCCTAGCCAGAGTCTAGCCTGTGTCTAGCCTGTGCCTTGCCTGAGACTGGCATGTGCATAGCGTGTGGCTAGCCAGTGTCTAGCCAGTGCCTAGCCTGTGCCTAGCCAGTGTCTAGCCTTTGTCTAGCCAGTGCCTAGCCTGTGCCTAGCCTGTGCCTAGCCTGTGTCTAGCCCGTGCCTAGCCTGTGTCTAGCCTGTGTCTAGCCTGTGCCTTGCCTGTGACTGGCATGTGCATAGCCTATGCCTAGCCAGTGTCTAGCCTGTGCCTTGCCTGAGACAGGCATATGCATAGCGTGTGCCTAGGCAGTGTCTAGCCAGTGCCAAGCCTGTGCCTTGCCAGTGTCTAGCCTTTGTCTAGCCTGTGCATAGCCTGTGTCTAGCCTGTGTCTAGCCTGTGCCTAGTCAGTGTATAGCCTCTGTCTAGCCTGTGTCTAGTTAGTGTCTAGCCGGTGTCTAGCCGGTGTCTAGCCTGTGCCTAGCCTGTGCCTAGCCTGTGTCTAGCCTGTGTCTAGCCTGTGTCTAGCCTGTGTCCAGCCTGTGTCCAGCCTGTGTCTAGCCTGTGTCTAGCCTGTGTCTAGCCTGTGTCCAGCCTGTGTCTAGCCTGTGTCTAGCCTTTGTCTAGCCTGTGCCTAGCCTGTGTCTAGCCTATGTCTAGCTTGTGTCTAGCCTGTGTCTAGCCTGTGTCTAGCCTGTGTCTAGCCTGTGTCTAGCCTGTGTATAGCCTGTGTCTAGCCTGTGTCTAGCCTGTGTCTAGCCTGTGTCTAGCCTGTGTCTAGCCTGTGTCTAGCCTGTGTCTAGCCTGTGTCTAGCCTGTGTCTAGCCTGTGTCTAGCCTGTGTCTAGCCTGTGTCTAGCCTGTGTCTAGCCTGTGTCTAGCCTGTGTCTAGCCTGTGTCTAGCCTGTGTCTAGCCTGTGTCTAGCCTGTGTCTAGCCTGTGTCTAGCCTGTGTCTAGCCTGTGTCTAGCCTGTGTCTAGCCTGTGTCTAGCCTGTGTCTAGCCTGTGTCTAGCCTGTGTCTAGCCTGTGTCTAGCCTGTGTCTAGTCTGTGTCTAGCCTGTGTCTAGCCTGTGCCTTGCCTGTGTCTGGCATGTGACTGGCATGTGCATAGCCTGTGTCTAGCCTGTGTCTAGCCTGTGTCTAGTCTGTGCCTTGCCTGTGACTGGCATGTGCATAGCCTGTGCCTAGCCAGTGTCTAGCCTGTGTCTAGCCTGTGCCTTGCCTGAGACAGGCATGTGCATAGCGTGTGCTAGCCAGTGTCTAGCCAGTGCCTAGCCTGTGTCTAGCCTGTGTCTAGCCTGTGCCTTGCCTGTGACTGGCATGTGCATAGCCTGTGCCTAGCCAGTGTCTAGCCTGTGTCTAGCCTGTGCCTTGCCTGAGACTGGCATGTGCATAGCGTGTGCCTAGCCAGTGTCTAGCCAGTGCCTAGCCTGTGCCTAGCCTGTGCCTAGCCTGTGCCTAGCCTGTGTCTAGCCTGTTCCTTGCCTGTGACTGGCATGTGCATAGCCTGTGCCTAGCCAGTGTCTAGCCTGTGTCTAGCCTGTGCCTAGCCTGTGTCTAGCCTGTGCCTTGCCTGTGACTGGCATGTGCATAGCCTGTGCCTAGCCAGTGTCTAGCCTGTGTCTAGCCTGTGCCTTGCCTGAGACTAGCATGTGCATAGCGTGTGCCTAGCCAGTGTCTAGCCTTTGTCTAGCCTGTGCCTTGCCTGTGGCTAGCCTGTGTCTAGCCTGTGTCTAGCCTGTGCCTTGCCTGTGACTGGCATGTGCATAGCCTATGCCTAGCCAATGTCTAGCCTGTGTCTAGCCTGTCCCTTGCCTGAGACAGGCATGTGCATAGCGTGTGCCTAGGCAGTGGCTAGCCAGTGCCTAGCCTGTGCCTAGCCAGTGTCTAGCCTTTGTCTAGCCTGTGCATAGCCTGTGCATAGCCTGTGTCTAGCCTGTGTCTAGCCAGTGTATAGCCTCTGTCTAGCCTGTATCTAGTCAGTGTCTAGCCGGTGTCTAGCCGGTGTCTAGCCTGTGCCTAGCCTGTGTCTAGCCTGTGACTGGCCTGTGCCTAGCCTGTGACTAGCTTGTGCCTAGCCAGTGCCTAGCCTGTGCCTAGCCTGTGCCTAGCCTGTGGCTAGCCTGTGCCTAGCCTATGCCTAGCCTGTGTCTAGCCTGTGTCTAGCCTCTGTCTAGCCTGTGTCCAGCCTGTGTCCAGCCTGTGTCCAGCCTGTGTCTAGCCTGTATCTAGCTTGTGTCTAGCCTGTGTCTAGCCTGTGTCTAGCCTGTGCCTAGCCTGTGTCTAGCCTGTGTCTAGCCTGTGTCTAGCCTGTGTCTAGCCTGTGTCTAGCCTGTGTTTAGCCTGTGTCTAGCCTGTGTCTAGCCTGTGTCTAGCCTGTGTCTAGCCTGTGTCTAGCCTGTGTCTAGCCTGTGTCTAGCCTGTGTCTAGCCTGTGCCTAGCCAGTGTCTAGCCTGTGTCTAGCCTGTGCCTTGCCTGTGACTGGCATGTGACTGGCATGTGCATAGTCTGTGCCTAGCCAGTGTCTAGCCTGTGTCTAGCCTGTGCCTTGCCTGAGACTGGCATGTGCATAGCGTGTGCCTAGCCAGTGTATAGCCTGTGTCTAGCCTGTGCCTTGCCAGAGACTGGCATGTGCATAGCGTGTGCCTTGCCAGTGTCTAGCCTGTGTCTAGTCTGTGCCTTGCCTGAGACAGGCATGTGCATAGCGTGTGCCTAGCCAGTGTCTAGCCAGTGCCTAGCCTGTGCCTAGCCTGTGCCTAGCCTGTGTCTAGCCTGTGTCTAGCCTGTGCGTTGCCTGTGACTGGCATGTGCATAGCCTGTGCCTAGCCTGTGTCTAGCCTGTGTCTAGCCTGTGCCTAGCCAGTGTCTAGCCTGTGTCTAGCCTGTGCCTTGCCTGTGACTGGCATGTGCATTGCCTGTGCCTAGCCAGTGTCTAGCCTGTGTCTAGCCTGTGCCTTGCCTGAGACTGGCATGTGCATAGCGTGTGCCTAGCCAGTGTCTAGCCGGTGCCTAGCCTGTGCCTAGCCAGTGTCTAGCCGGTGCCTAGCCTGTGCCTAGCCAGTGTCTAGCCTTTGTCTAGCCTATGCCTAGCCTGTGCCTAGCCTGTGCCTAGCCTGTGCCTAGCCTGTATCTAGCCAGTGCCTAGCCAGTGCCTAGCCAGTGTATAGCCTCTGTCTAGCCTGTGTCTAGTCAGTGTCTAGCCGGTGTCTAGCCTGTGCCTAGTCTGTGCCTGGCCTGTGACTGGCCTGTGCCTAGCCTGTGACTAGCTTGTGCCTAGCCAGTGCCTAGCCTGTGCCTAGCCTGTGCCTAGCCTGTGGCTAGCCTGTGCCTAGCCTGTGTCTAGCCTGTGTCTAGCCTGTGTCTAGCCTGTGTCCAGCCTGTGTCTAGCCTGTGTCTAGCCTGTGTCTAGCCTGTGTCTAGCCTGTGTCCAGCCTGTGTCTAGCCTGTGTCTAGCCTGTGTCTAGCCTGTGTCTAGCCTTTGTCTAGCCTGTGCCTAGCCTGTGTCTAGCCTGTGTCTAGCCTGTGTCTAGCCTGTGTCTAGCCTGTGTCTAGCCTGTTTCTAGCCTGTGTCTAGCCTGTGTGTAGCGTATGTCTAGCTTGTGTCTAGCCTGTGTCTAGCCTGTGTCTAGCCTGTGCCTAGCCTGTGTTTAGCCTGTGTCTAGCCTGTGTCTAGCCTGTGTCTAGCCTGTGTCTAGCCTGTGTCTGGCCTGTGCCTTGCCTGAGACTGGCATGTGCATATCGTGTGCCTAGTTAGTGTCTAGCCTGTGTCTAGCCTGTGCCTTGCCAGAGACTGGCATGTGCATAGCGTGTGCCTAGCCAGTGTCTAGCCAGTGCCTAGCCTGTGCCTAGCCTGTGTCTAGCCTGTGTCTAGCCTGTGCCTTGCCTGTGACTGGCATGTGCATAGCCTGTGCCTAGCCTGTGTCTAGCCTGTGTCAAGCCTGTGCGTTGCCTGTGACTGGCATGTGCATAGCCTGTGCCTAGACTGTGTCTAGTCTGTGTCTAGCCTGTGCCTAGCCAGTGTCTAGCCTGTGTCTAGCCTGTGCCTTGCCTGTGACTGGCATGTGCATTGCCTGTGCCTAGCCAGTGTCTAGCCTGTGTCTAGCCTGTGCCTTGCCTGAGACTGGCATGTGCATAGCGTGTGCCTAGCCAGTGTCTAGCCTGTGTCTAGCCTGTGCCTTGCCAGAGACTGGCATGTGCATTGCCTGTGCCTAGCCAGTGTCTAGCCTGTGTCTAGCCTGTGCCTTGCCTGAGACTGGCATGTGCATAGCGTGTGCCTAGCCAGTGTCTAGCCAGTGCCTAGCCAGTGTCTAGCCAGTGCCTAGCCTGTGCCTAGCCAGTGTCTAGCCTTTGTCTAGCCAGTGCATAGCCTGTGCCAAGCCTGTGCCTAGCCTATGCCTAGCCGGTGTCTAGCCGGTGTCTAGCCTGTGCCTAGCCTGTGACTAGCCTGTGCCTAGCCTGTGTCTTGCCTGTGTCTAGCCTGTGCCTTGCCTGTGACTGGCATGTGCATAGCCTATGCCTAGCCAGTGTGTAGCCTGTGTCTAGCCTGTGCCTTTCCTGAGACAGGCATGTGCATAGCGTGTGCCTAGGCAGTGTCTAGCCAGTGCCTAGCCTGTGCCTAGCCAGTGTCTTGCCTTTGTCTAGCCTGTGCATAGCCTGTGTCTAGCCCGTGCCTAGCCAGTGCCTAGCCAGTGTATAGCCTCTGTCTAGCCTGTGTCTAGTCAGTGTCTAGCCGGTGTCTAGCCGGTGTCTAGCCTGTGCCTAGCCTGTGCCTAGCCTGTGACTGGCCTGTGCCTAGCCTGTGACTAGCTTGTGCCTAGCCTGTGTCTGGCCTGTGCCTTGCCAGAGACTGGCATGTGCACAGCGAGTGCCTAGCCAGTGTCTAGCCAGTGCCTAACCTGTGTCTAGCCAGTGCCTAGCCTGTGCCTTGCCAGAGACTGGCATGTGCATAGCGTGTGCCTAGCCAGTGTCTAGCCAGTGCCTAGCCTGTGGCTAGCCTGTGGCTAGCCTGTGCCTAGCCTGTGCCTAGCCTGTGTCTAGCCTCTGTCTAGCCTGTGCCTTGCCTGTGACTGGCATGTGCATAGCCTGTGCCTAGCCTGTGTCTAGCCTGTGTCTAGCCTGTGCCTTGCCTGAGACTGGCATGTGCATAGCGTGTGCCTAGCCAGTGTCTAGCCAGTGCCTAGCCTGTGCCTAGCCTGTGCCTAGCCTGTGTCTAGCCTGTGTCTAGCATGTGCCTTGCCTGTGACTGGCATGTGCATAGCCTGTGCCTAGCCAGTGTCTAGCCTGTGTCTAGCCTGTGCCTTGCCTGAGACAGGCATGTGCATAGCGTGTGCCTAGCCAGTGTCTAGCCAGTGCCTAGTCTGTGCATAGCCAGTGTATAGCCTTTGTCTAGCCTGTGCATAGCCTGTGTCTAGCCTGTGCCTAGCCAGTGTATAGCCTCTGTCTAGCCTGTGTCTAGTCTGTGTCTAGCCGGTGTCTAGCCTGTGCCTAGCCTGTGCCTAGCCTGTGCCTAGCCTGTGACTGGCCTGTGCCTAGCCTCTGCCTAGCTTGTGCCTAGCCTGTGCCTAGCCTGTGCCTAGCCTGTGGCTAGCCTGTGGCTAGCCTGTGCCTAGCCTATGCCTAGCCTGTGTCTAGCCTGTGTCTAGCCTGTGTCTAGCCTGTGTCTAGCCTGTGTCTAGCCTGTGCCTAGCCTGTGCCTAGCCTGTTCCTAGCCTGTGGCTAGCCTGTGCCTAGCCTGTGTCTAGCCTGTGTCTAGCCTGTGTCTAGCCTGTGTCCAGCCTGTGTCTAGCCTGTGTCTAGCCTGTGTCTAGCCTGTGTCTAGCCTGTGTCTAGCCTGTGTCTAGCCTGTGTCTAGCCTGTGCCTTGCCTGTGACTGGCATGTGCATAGCCTGTGCCTAGCCAGTGTCTAGCCTGTGTCTAGCCTGTGCCTTGCCTGAGACTGGCATGTGCATAGCGTGTGCCTAGCCAGTGTCTAGCCAGTGCCTAGCCTGTGCCTAGCCTGTGCCTAGCCTGTGTATAGCATGTGTCTAGCCTGTGCCTTGCCTGTGACTGGCATGTGCATAGCCTGTGCCTAGCCAGTGTCTAGCCTGTGTCTACCCTGTGCCTTGCCTGAGACAGGCATGTGCATAGCGTGTGCCTAGCCAGTGTCTAGCCAGTGCCTAGTCTGTGCATAGCCAGTGTATAGCCTTTGTCTAGCCTGTGCATAGCCTGTGTCTAGCCTGTGCCTAGCCAGTGTATAGCCTCTGTCTAGCCTGTGTCTAGTCTGTGTCTAGCCGGTGCCTAGCCTGTGTCTAGCCTGTGTCTAGCCTGTGCCTTGCCTGAGACTGGCATGTGCATAGCGTGTGCCTAGCCAGTGTCTAGCCAGTGCCTAGCCTGTGCCTAGCCTGTGCCTAGCCTGTGTCTAGCCTGTGTCTAGCATGTGCCTTGCCTGTGACTGGCATGTGCATAGCCTGTGCCTAGCCAGTGTCTAGCCTGTGTCTAGCCTGTGCCTTGCCTGAGACAGGCATGTGCATAGCGTGTGCCTAGCCAGTGTCTAGCCAGTGCCTAGTCTGTGCATAGCCAGTGTATAGCCTTTGTCTAGCCTGTGCATAGCCTGTGTCTAGCCTGTGCCTAGCCAGTGTATAGCCTCTGTCTAGCCTGTGTCTAGTCTGTGTCTAGCCGGTGTCTAGCCTGTGCCTAGCCTGTGCCTAGCCTGTGACTAGCCTGTGACTGTCCTGTGCCTAGCCTCTGCCTAGCTTGTGCCTAGTCTGTGCCTAGCCTGTGCCTAGCCTGTGGCTAGCCTGTGGCTAGCCTGTGCCTAGCCTATGCCTAGCCTGTGTCTAGCCTGTGTCTAGCCTGTGTCTAGCCTGTGTCTAGCCTGTGTCTAGCCTGTGTCTAGCCTGTGTCTAGCCTGTGCCTAGCCTGTGCCTAGCCTGTTCCTAGCCTGTGGCTAGCCTGTGCCTAGCCTGTGTCTAGCCTGTGTCTAGCCTGTGTCCAGCCTGTGTCTAGCCTGTGTCTAGCCTGTGTCTAGCCTGTGTCTAGCCTGTGTCTAGCCTGTGTCTAGCCTGTGCCTTGCCTGTGACTGGCATGTGCATAGCCTGTGCCTAGCCAGTGTCTAGCCTGTGTCTAGCCTGTGCCTTGCCTGAGACTGGCATGTGCATAGCGTGTGCCTAGCCAGTGTCTAGCCAGTGCCTAGCCTGTGCCTAGCCTGTGCCTAGCCTGTGTATAGCCTGTGTCTAGCCTGTGCCTTGCCTGTGACTGGCATGTGCATAGCCTGTGCCTAGCCAGTGTCTAGCCTGTGTCTACCCTGTGCCTTGCCTGAGACAGGCATGTGCATAGCGTGTGCCTAGCCAGTGTCTAGCCAGTGCCTAGTCTGTGCATAGCCAGTGTATAGCCTTTGTCTAGCCTGTGCATAGCCTGTGTCTAGCCTGTGCCTAGCCAGTGTATAGCCTCTGTCTAGCCTGTGTCTAGTCTGTGTCTAGCCGGTGTCTAGCCGGTGTCTAGCCTGTGCCTAGCCTGTGCCTAGCCTGTGCCTAGCCTGTGACTGGCCTGTGCCTAGCCTGTGTCTAGCCTGTGTCTAGCCTGTGTCTAGCCTGTGTCTAGCCTGTGTCTAGCCTGTGTCTAGCCTGTGTCTAGCCTGTGTCTAGCCTGTGTCTAGCCTGTGTCTAGCCTGTGTCTAGCATGTGTCTAGCCTGTGTCTAGCCTGTGTCTAGTCAGTGTCTAGCCGGTGTCTAGCCGGTGTCTAGCCTGTGCCTAGCCTGTGGCTAGCCTGTGCCTAGCCTGTGTCTAGCCTCTGTCTAGCCTGTGTCTAGTCTGTGTCTAGCCGGTGTCTAGCCGGTGTCTAGCCTGTGCCTAGCCTGTGCCTAGCCTGTGACTGGCCTGTGCCTAGCCTGTGTCTAGCCTGTGTCTAGCCTGTGTCTAGCCTGTGTCTAGCCTGTGTCTAGCCTGTGTCTAGCCTGTGTCTAGCCTGTGTCTAGCCTGTGTCTAGCCTGTGTCTAGCCTGTGTCTAGCCTGTGTCCAGCCTGTGTCTAGCCTGTGTCTAGCCTGTGTCTAGCCCATGTCTAGCCTTTGTCTAGCCTGTGTCTAGCCTGTGTCTAGCCTGTGTCTAGCCTGTGTCTAGCAAGTGTCTAGCCTGTGTCTAGCCTGTGTCTAGTCAGTGTCTAGCCTGTGACTAGCTTGTGCCTAGCCTGTGACTGGCCTGTGCCTAGCCTGTGACTAGCTTGTGCCTAGCCAGTGCCTAGCCTGCGCCTAGCCTGTGCCTAGCCTGTGGCTAGCCTGTGCCTAGCCTGTGTCTAGCCTGTGTCTAGCCTGTGTCTAGCCCGTGTCTAGCGTTTGTCTAGCCTGTGTCTAGCCTGTGTCTAGCCTGTGTCTAGCCTGTGTCTAGCATGTGTCTAGCCTGTGTCTAGCCTGTGTCTAGTCAGTGTCTAGCCGGTGTCTAGCCGGTGTCTAGCCTGTGCCTAGCCTGTGCCTAGCCTGTGCCTAGCCTGTGACTGGCCTGTGCCTAGCCTGTGACTAGCTTGTGCCTAGCCAGTGCCTAGCCTGTGCCTAGCCTGTGCCTAGCCTGTGGCTAGCCTGTGCCTAGCCTGTGTCTAGCCTGTGTCTAGCCTGTGTCTAGCCTGTGTCCAGCCTGTGTCTAGCCTGTGTCTAGCCTGTGTCTAGCCTGTGTCCAGCCTGTGTCTAGCCTGTGTCTAGCCTGTGTCTAGCCTGTGTCTAGCCTTTGTCTAGCCTGTGCCTAGCCTGTGTCTAGCCTGTGTCTAGCCTGTGTCTGGCCTGTGTCTAGCCTGTTTCTAGCCTGTGTCTAGCCTGTGTCTAGCCTATGTCTAGCTTGTGTCTAGCCTGTGTCTAGCCTGTGTCTAGCCTGTGCCTAGCCTGTGTCTAGCCTGTGCCTTGCCTGTGACTGGCATGTGCATAGCCTGTGCCTAGCCAGTGTCTAGCCTGTGTCAAGCCTGTGCCTTGCCTGAGACTGGCATGTGCATAGCGTGTGCCTAGCCAGTGTCTAGCCAGTACCTAGCCTGTGCCTAGCCTGTGCCTAGCCTGTGTCTAGCCTGTTTCTAGCCTGTGCCTTGCCTGTGACTGGCATGTGCATAGCCTGTGCCTAGCCAGTGTCTAGCCTGTGTCTAGCCTGTGTCTAGCCTGTGCCTTCCCTGAGACTGACATGTGCATAGCGTGTGCCTAGCCAGTGTCTAGCCAGTGCCTAGCCTGTGCCTAGCCTGTGCCTAGCCTGTGTCTAGCCTGTGTCTAGCCTGTGTCTTGCCTGTGTCTAGCATGTGTCTAGCCTGTGTCTAGCCTGTGTCTAGTCAGTGTCTAGCCGGTGTCTAGCCGGTGTCTAGCCTGTGCCTAGCCTGTGGCTAGCCTGTGCCTAGCCTGTGTCTAGCCTCTGTCTAGCCTGTGTCTAGTCTGTGTCTAGCCGGTGTCTAGCCGGTGTCTAGCCTGTGCCTAGCCTGTGCCTAGCCTGTGCCTAGCCTGTGACTGGCCTGTGCCTAGCCTGTGTCTAGCCTGTGTCTAGCCTGTGTCTAGCCTGTGTCTAGCCTGTGTCTAGCCTGTGTCTAGCCTGTGTCTAGCCTGTGTCTAGCCTGTGTCTAGCCTGTGTCCAGCCTGAGTCTAGCCTGTGTCTAGCCTGTGTCTAGCCCATGTCTAGCCTTTGTCTAGCCTGTGTCTAGCCTGTGTCTAGCCTGTGTCTAGCCTGTGTCTCGCAAGTGTCTAGCCTGTGTCTAGCCTGTGTCTAGTCAGTGTCTAGCCGGTGTCTAGCCGGTGTCTAGCCTGTGCCTAGCCTGTGCCTAGCCTGTGCCTAGCCTATGACTGGCCTGTGCCTAGCCTGTGACTAGCTTGTGCCTAGCCTGTGACTGGCCTGTGCCTAGCCTGTGACTAGCTTGTGCCTAGCCAGTGCCTAGCCTGCGCCTAGCCTGTGCCTAGCCTGTGGCTAGCCTGTGCCTAGCCTGTGTCTAGCCTGTGTCTAGCCTGTGTCTAGCCCGTGTCTAGCGTTTGTCTAGCCTGTGTCTAGCCTGTGTCTAGCATGTGTCTAGCCTGTGTCTAGCCTGTGTCTAGTCAGTGTCTAGCCGGTGTCTAGCCGGTGTCTAGCCTGTGCCTAGCCTGTGCCTAGCCTGTGCCTAGCCTGTGACTGGCCTGTGCCTAGCCTGTGACTAGCTTGTGCCTAGCCAGTGCCTAGCCTGTGCGTAGCCTGTGCCTAGCCTGTGGCTAGCCTGTGCCTAGCCTGTGTCTAGCCTGTGTCTAGCCTGTGTCTAGCCTGTGTCCAGCCTGTGTCTAGCCTGTGTCTAGCCTGTGTCTAGCCTGTGTCCAGCCTGTGTCTAGCCTGTGTCTAGCCTGTGTCTAGCCTGTGTCTAGCCTTTGTCTAGCCTGTGCCTAGCCTGTGTCTAGCCTGTGTCTAGCCTGTGTCTGGCCTGTGTCTAGCCTGTTTCTAGCCTGTGTCTAGCCTGTGTCTAGCCTATGTCTAGCTTGTGTCTAGCCTGTGTCTAGCCTGTGTCTAGCCTGTGCCTAGCCTGTGTCTAGCCTGTGCCTTGCCTGTGACTGGCATGTGCATAGCCTGTGCCTAGCCAGTGTCTAGCCTGTGTCAAGCCTGTGCCTTGCCTGAGACTGGCATGTGCATAGCGTGTGCCTAGCCAGTGTCTAGCCAGTACCTAGCCTGTGCCTAGCCTGTGCCTAGCCTGTGTCTAGCCTGTTTCTAGCCTGTGCCTTGCCTGTGACTGGCATGTGCATAGCCTGTGCCTAGCCAGTGTCTAGCCAGTGCCTAGCCTGTGCCTAGCCTGTGCCTAGCCTGTGTCTAGCCTGTGTCTAGCCTGTGCCTTGCCTGTGACTGGCATGTGCATAGCCTGTGGCTAGCCAGTGTCTAGTCTGTGTCTAGCCTGTGCCTTGCCTGAGACAGGCATGTGCATAGCGTGTGCCTAGCCAGTGTCTAGCCAGTGCCTAGTCTGTGCATAGCCAGTGTATAGCCTTTGTCTAGCCTGTCCATAGCCTGTGTCTAGCCTGTGCCTAGCCAGTGTATAGCCTCTGTCTAGCCTGTGTCTAGTCTGTGTCTAGCCGGTGTCTAGCCGGTGTCTAGCCTGTGCCTAGCCTGTGACTAGCCTGTGACTGGCCTGTGCCTAGCCTGTGTCTAGCCTGTGTCTAGCCTGTGTCTAGCCTGTGTCTAGCCTGTGTCTAGCCTGTGTCTAGCCTGTGTCTAGCCTGTGTCCAGCCTGTGTCTAGCCTGTGTCTAGCCCGTGTCTAGCCTTTGTCTAGCCTGTGTCTAGCCTGTGTCTAGCCTGTGTCTACCATGTGTCTAGCCTGTGTCTAGCCTGTGTCTAGTCAGTGTCTATCCGGTGTCTAGCCGGTGTCTAGCCTGTGCCTAGCCTGTGCCTAGCCTGTGCCTAGCCTGTGACTGGCCTGTGCCTAGCCTGTGACTAGCTTGTGCCTAGCCAGTGCCTAGCCTGTGCCTAGCCTGTGCTAGCCTGTGCCTAGCCTGTGTCTAGCCTGTGTCTAGCCTGTGTCTAGCCTGTGTCTAGCCTGTGTCCAGCCTGTGTCTAGCCTGTGTCTAGCCTGTGTCCAGCCTGTGTCTAGCCTGTGTCTAGCCTGTGTCTAGCCTGTGTCTAGCCTTTGTCTAGCCTGTGCCTAGCCTGTGTCTAGCCTGTGTCTAGCCTGTGTCTAGCCTGTGTCTAGCCTGTTTCTAGCCTGTGTCTAGCCTGTGTCTAGCCTATGTCTAGCTTGTGTCTAGCTTGTGTCTAGCCTGTGTCTAGCCTGTGCCTAGCCTGTGTCTAGCCTGTGTCTAGCCTGTGTCTAGCCTGTGTCTAGCCTGTGTCTAGCCTGTGTCTAGCCTGTGTCTAGCCTGTGCCTTGCCTGTGTCTGGCATGTGACTGGCATGTGCATAGCCTGTGCCTAGCCAGTGTCTAGCCTGTGTCTAGCCTGTGCCTTGCCTAAGACTGGCATGTGCATAGCGTGTGCCTAGCCAGTGTCTAGCCTGTGTCTAGCCTGTGCCTTGCCAGAGACTGGCATGTGCATAGCGTGTGCCTAGCCAGTGCCTAGCCTGTGCCTAGCCTGTGCCTAGCCTGTGTCTAACCTGTGTCTATCCTGTGTCTAGCCTGTGCCTAGCCAGTGTATAGCCTGTGTCTAGCCTGTGCCTTGCCTGAGACAGGCATGTGCATAGCGTGTGCCTAGCCAGTGTCTAGCCAGTGCCTAGCTAGTGTCTAGCCAGTGCCTAGCCTGTGCCTAGCCAGTGTCTAGCCTTTGTCTAGCCTGTGAATAGCCTGTGTCTAGCCTGTGTCTAGCCTGTGCCTAGCCTGTGTCTAGCCTGTGTCTAGCCTCTGCCTTGCATGAGACAGGCATGTGCATAGCGTGTGCCTAGCCAGTGTCTAGCCAGTGCCTAGCCAGTGTCTAGCCAGTGCCTAGCCAGTGTCTAGCCAGTGTCTAGCCAGTGCCTAGCCAGTGTCTTGCCAGTGCCTAGCCTGTGCCTAGCCAGTGTCTAGCCTTTGTCTAGCCTGTGCATAGCCTGTGTCTAGTCTGTGTCTAGCCGGTGTCCAGCCGGTGTCTAGCCTGTGCCTAGCCTGTGCCTAGCCTGTGACTGGCCTGTGCCTAGCCTGTGCCTAGCCTGTGCCTAGCTTGTGCCTAGCCTGTGCCTAGCCTGTGCCTAGCCTGTGCCTAGCCTGTGCCTAGCCTGTGCCTAGCCTATACCTAGCCTGTGTCTAGCCTGTGTCTAGCCTGTGTCTAGCCTATGCCTAGCCTGTGTCTAGCCTGTGTCTAGCCTGTGCCTTGCATGTGACTGGCATGTGCATAGCCTGTGCCTAGCCAGTGTCTAGCCTGTGTCTAGCCTGTGCCTTGCCTAAGACTGGCATGTGCATAGCGTGTGCCTAGCCAGTGTCTAGCCTGTGTCTGGCCTGTGCCTTGCCAGAGACTGGCATGTGCATAGCGTGTGCCTAGCCAGTGTCTAGCCAGTGCCTAGCCTGTGCCTAGCCTGTGTCTAACCTGTGTCTAGCCTGTGCCTTGCCTGTGACTGGCATGTGCATAGCCTGTGCCTAGCCTATACCTAGCCTGTGTCTAGCCTGTGTCTAGCCTGTGTCTAGCCTGTGCCTTGCATGTGACTGGCATGTGCATAGCCTGTGCCTAGCCAGTGTCTAGCCTGTGTCTAGCCTGTGCCTTGCCTAAGACTGGCATGTGCATAGCGTGTGCCTAGCCAGTGTCTAGCCTGTGCCTTGCCAGAGACTGGCATGTGCATAGCGTGTGCCTAGCCAGTGTCTAGCCAGTGCCTAGCCTGTGCCTAGCCTGTGCCTAGCCTGTGTCTAGCCTGTGTCTAGCCTGTGCCTTGCCTGTGACTGGCATGTGCATAGCCTGTGCCTAGCCAGTGTCTAGCCTGTGTCTAGCCTGTGCCTTGCCTGAGACTGGCATGGGCATAGCGTGTGCCTAGCCAGTGTCTAGCCAGTGCCTAGCCTGTGCCTAGCCTGTGCCTAGCCTGTGTCTAGCCTGTGTCTAGCCTGTGCCTTGCCTATGACTGGCATGTGCATAGCCTGTTCCTAGCCAGTGTCTAGCCTGTGTCTAGCCTGTGCCTTGCCTGAGACAGGCATGTGCATAGCGTGTGCCTAGCCAGTGTCTAGCCAGTGCCTAGTCTGTGCATAGCCAGTGTATAGCCTTTGTCTAGCCTGTGCATAGCCTGTGTCTAGCCTGTGCCTAGCCAGTGTATAGCCTCTGTCTAGCCTGTGTCTAGGCTGTGTCTAGCCTGTGTCTAGCCTGTGTCTAGCCTGTGTCTAGCCTGTGTCTAGCCTGTGTCTAGCCTGTGTCTAGCCTGTGTCTAGCCTGTGTCTAGCATGTGTCTGGCCTGTGTCTAGCCTGTGTCTAGTCAGTGTCTAGCCGGTGTCTAGCCGGTGTCTAGCCTGTGCCTAGCCTGTGCCTAGCCTGTGCCTAGCCTGTGACTGGCCTGTGCCTAGCCTGTGACTAGCTTGTGCCTAGCCAGTGCCTAGCCTGTGCCTAGCCTGTGCCTAGCCTGTGGCTAGCCTGTGCCTAGCCTGTGTTTAGCCTGTGTCTAGCCTGTGTCTAGCCTGTGTCTAGCCTGTGTCCAGCCTGTGTCTAACCTGTGTCTAGCCTGTGTCTAGCCTGTGTCCAGCCTGTGTCTTGCCTGTGTCTAGCCTGTGTCTAGCCTGTGTCTAGCCTTTGTCTAGCCTGTGCCTAGCCTGTGTCTAGCCTGTGTCTAGCCTGTGTCTAGCCTGTGTCTAGCCTGTTTCTAGCCTGTGTCTAGCCTGTGTCTAGCCTATGTCTAGCTTGTGTCTAGCCTGTGTCTAGCCTGTGTCTAGCCTGTGCCTTGCCTGTGTCTGGCATGTGACTGGCATGTGCATAGCCTGTGTCTAGCCTGTGCCTTGCCTAAGACTGGCATGTGCATAGCGTGTGCCTAGCCAGTGTCTAGCCTGTGTCTAGCCTGTGCCTTGCCAGACACTGGCATGTGCATAGCGTGTGCCTAGCCAGTGTCTAGCCAGTGCCAAGCCTGTGCCTAGCCTGTGTCTAACCTGTGTCTAGCCTGTGCCTTGCCTGTGACTGGCATGTGCATAGCCTGTGCCTAGCCAGTGTCTAGCCTGTGTCTAGCCTGTGCCTTGCCTGAGACAGGCATGTGCATAGCGTGTGCCTAGCCAGTGTCTAGCCAGTGCCTAGCCTGTGCCTAGCCTGTGCCTAGCCTGTGTCTAGCCTGTGTCTAGCCTGTGCCTAGCCTGTGTCTAGCCTGTGCCTTGCCTGAGACAGGCATGTGCATAGCCTGTGCCTAGCCAGTGTCTAGCCAGTGCCTAGCCAGTGTCTAGCCAGTGCCTAGCCTGTGCCTAGCCAGTGTCTAGCCTTTGTCTAGCCTGTGCATAACCTGTGTCTAGCCTGTGTCTAGCCTGTGCCTAGCCTGTGTCTAGCCTGTGTCTAGCCTCTGCCTTGCCTGAGACAGGCATGTGCATAGCGTGTGCCTAGCCAGTGTCAAGCCAGTGCCTAGCCAGTGTCTAGCCAGTGCCTAGCCAGTGTCTAGCCAGTGCCTAGCCTGTGCCTAGCCAGTGTTTAGCCTTTGTCTAGCCTGTGCATAGCCTGTGTCTAGTCAGTGTCTAGCCGGTGTCCAGCCGGTGTCTAGCCTGTGCCTAGCCTGTGCCTAGCCTGTGACTGGCCTGTGCCTAGCCTGTGCCTAGCCTGTGCCTAGTCTGTGCATAGCCAGTGTATAGCCTTTGTCTAGAATGTGCATAGCCTGTGTCTAGCCTGTGCCTAGCCAGTGTATAGCCTCTGTCTAGCCTGTGTCTAGGCTGTGTCTAGCCTGTGTCTAGCCTGTGTCTAGCCTGTGTCTAGCCTGTGTCTAGCCTGTGTCTAGCCTGTGTCTAGCATGTGTCTGGCCTGTGTCTAGCCTGTGTCTAGTCAGTGTCTAGCCGGTGTCTAGCCGGTGTCTAGCCTGTGCCTAGCCTGTGCCTAGCCTGTGCCTAGCCTGTGACTGGCCTGTGCCTAGCCTGTGACTAGCTTGTGCCTAGCCAGTGCCTAGCCTGTGCCTAGCCTGTGCCTAGCCTGTGCCTAGCCTGTGCCTAGCCTGTGTTTAGCCTGTGTCTAGCCTGTGTCTAGCCTGTGTCTAGCCTGTGTCCAGCCTGTGTCTAACCTGTGTCTAGCCTGTGTCTAGCCTGTGTCCAGCCTGTGTCTTGCCTGTGTCTAGCCTGTGTCTAGCCTGTGTCTAGCCTTTGTCTAGCCTGTGCCTAGCCTGTGTCTAGCCTGTGTCTAGCCTGTGTCTAGCCTGTGTCTAGCCTGTTTCTAGCCTGTGTCTAGCCTGTGTCTAGCCTATGTCTAGCTTGTGTCTAGCCTGTGTCTAGCCTGTGTCTAGCCTGTGCCTTGCCTGTGTCTGGCATGTGACTGGCATGTGCATAGCCTGTGTCTAGCCTGTGCCTTGCCTAAGACTGGCATGTGCATAGCGTGTGCCTAGCCAGTGTCTAGCCTGTGTCTAGCCTGTGCCTTGCCAGACACTGGCATGTGCATAGCGTGTGCCTAGCCAGTGTCTAGCCAGTGCCTAGCCTGTGCCTAGCCTGTGTCTAACCTGTGTCTAGCCTGTGCCTTGCCTGTGACTGGCATGTGCATAGCCTGTGCCTAGCCAGTGTCTAGCCTGTGTCTAGCCTGTGCCTTGCCTGAGACAGGCATGTGCATAGCGTGTGCCTAGCCAGTGTCTAGCCAGTGCCTAGCCTGTGCCTAGCCTGTGCCTAGCCTGTGTCTAGCCTGTGTCTAGCCTGTGCCTAGCCTGTGTCTAGCCTGTGCCTTGCCTGAGACAGGCATGTGCATAGCCTGTGCCTAGCCAGTGTCTAGCCAGTGCCTAGCCAGTGTCTAGCCAGTGCCTAGCCTGTGCCTAGCCAGTGTCTAGCCTTTGTCTAGCCTGTGCATAACCTGTGTCTAGCCTGTGTCTAGCCTGTGCCTAGCCTGTGTCTAGCCTGTGTCTAGCCTCTGCCTTGCCTGAGACAGGCATGTGCATAGCGTGTGCCTAGCCAGTGTCAAGCCAGTGCCTAGCCAGTGTCTAGCCAGTGCCTAGCCAGTGTCTAGCCAGTGCCTAGCCTGTGCCTAGCCAGTGTTTAGCCTTTGTCTAGCCTGTGCATAGCCTGTGTCTAGTCAGTGTCTAGCCGGTGTCCAGCCGGTGTCTAGCCTGTGCCTAGCCTGTGCCTAGCCTGTGACTGGCCTGTGCCTAGCCTGTGCCTAGCTTGTGCCTAGCCTGTGCCTAGCCTGTGCCTAGCCTGTGCCTAGCCTGTGCCTAGCCTGTGGCTAGCCTGTGCCTAGTCTGTGCCTAGCCTGTGCCTAGCCTGTGCCTAGCCTATACCTAGCCTGTGTCTAGCCTGTGTCTAGCCTGTGTCTAGCCTGTGCCTAGCCTGTGTCTAGCCTGTGTCTAGCCTGTGCCTTGCATGTGACTGGCATGTGCATAGCCTGTGCCTAGCCAGTGTCTAGCCTGTGTCTAGCCTGTGCCTTGCCAGAGACTGGCATGTGCATAGCGTGTGCCTAGCCAGTGTCTAGCCAGTGCCTAGCCTGTGCCTATCCTGTGTCTAACCTGTGTCTAGCCTGTGCCTTGCCTGTGACTGGCATGTGCATAGCCTGTGCCTAGCCAGTGTCTAGCCTGTGTCTAGCCTGTGCCTTGCCTGAGACAGGCATGAGCATAGCGTGTGCCTAGCCAGTGTCTAGCCAGTGCCTAGCCTGTGCCTAGCCTGTGCCTAGCCTGTGCCTAGCCTGTGCCTAGCCTGTGTCTAGCCTGTGTCTAGCCTGTGCCTAGCCTGTGTCTGGCCTGTGCCTTGCCTGAGACAGGCATGTGCATAGCCTGTGCCTAGCCAGTGTCTAGCCAGTGCCTAGCCAGTGTCTAGCCAGTGCCTAGCCTGTGCCTAGCCAGTGTCTAGCCAGTGCCTAGCCTGTGCCTAGCCAGTGTCTAGCCTTTGTCTAGCCTGTGCCTAGCCAGTGTCTAGCCTTTGTCTAGCCTGTGTCTAGCCTGTGTCTAGCCTGTGTCTAGCCTGTGTCTAGCCTGTGTCTAGCCTGTGTCTAGCCTGTGTCTAGCCTGTGTCTAGCCTGTGTCTAGCCTGTGCCTTGCAAGAGACTGGCATGTGCATAGCGTGTGCCTAGCCAGTGTCTAGCCAGTGCCTAGTCTGTGCCTAGCCTGTGCCTGGCCTGTGTCTAGCCTGTGTCTAGCCTGTGTCTAGCCTGTGCCTTGCCTGTGACTGGCATGTGCATAGCCTGTGCCTAGCCAGTGTCTAGCCTGTGTCTAGCCTGTGCCTTGCCTGAGACAGGCATGTGCATAGCGTGTGCCTAGCCAGTGTCTAGCCAGTGCCTAGCCTGTGCCTAGCCAGAGTCTAGCCTTTGTCTAGCCTGTGCATAGCCTGTGTCTAGCCTGTGCCTAGCCAGTGTATAGCCTCTGTCTAGCTTGTGTCTAGTCTGTGTCTAGCCGGTGTCTATCCGGTGTCTAGCCTGTGACTGGCCTGTGCCTAGCCTGTGACTAGCTTGTGCCTAGCCAGTGCCTAGCCTGTGCCTAGCCTGTACCTAGCCTATGCCTAGCCTGTGTCTAGCCTGTGTCTAGCTTGTGTCTAGCCTGTGTCTAGCCTTTGTCTAGCCTGTGTCTAGCCTGTGTCTAGCCTGTGTCTAGCCTGTGTCTAGCCTGTGTCTAGCCTGTGCCTTGCCAGAGACTGGCATGTGCATAGCGTGTGCCTAGCCAGTGTCTAGCTAGTGCCTAGCCTGTGCCTAGCCTGTGTCTAGCCTGTGCCTTGCCTGTGACTGGCATGTGACTGGCATGTGCATAGCCTGTGCCTAGCCAGTGTCTAGCCTGTGTCTAGCCTGTGCCTTGCCTGAGACAGGCATGTGCATAGCGTGTGCCTAGCCAGTGTCTAGCCAGTGCCTAGCCTGTGCCTAGCCAGTGTCTAGCCTTTGTCTAGCCTGTGCATAGCCTGTGTCTAGCCTGTGCCTAGCCAGTGTATAGCCTCTGCCTAGCCCGTGTCTAGTCTGTGTCTAGCCGGTGTCTATCCGGTGTCTAGCCTGTGACTGGCCTGTGCCTATCCTGTGACTAGCTTGTGCCTAGCCAGTGCCTAGCCTGTGCCTAGCCTGTACCTAGCCTATGCCTAGCCTGTGTCCAGCCTGTGTCTAGCTTGTGTCTAGCCTGTGTCTAGCCTTTGTCTAGCCTGTGTCTAGCCTGTGTCTAGCCTGTGTCTAGCCTGTGTCTAGCCTGTGTCTAGCCTGTGTCTAGCCTGTGCCTTGCCAGAGACTGGCATGTGCATAGCGTGTGCCTAGCCAGTGTCTAGCTAGTGCCTAGCCTGTGTCTAGCCTGTGCCTTGCCTGTGACTGGCATGTGACTGGCATGTGCATAGCCTGTGCCTAGCCAGTGTCCAGCCTGTGTCTAGCCTGTGCCTTGCCTGAGACAGGCATGTGCATAGCGTGTGCCTAGTCAGTGTCTAGCCAGTGCCTAGCCTGTGCCTAGCCAGTGTCTAGCCTTTGTCTAGCCTTTGTCTAGCCTGTGCATAGCCTGTGTCTAGCCTGTGCCTAGCCAGTGTATAGCCTCTGTCTAGCCTGTGTCTAGTCTGTGTCTAGCCGGTGTCTATCCGGTATCTAGCCTGTGACTGGCCTGTGCCTAGCCTGTGACTAGCTTGTGCCTAGCCAGTGCCTAGCCTGTGCCTAGCCTGTGGCTAGCCTGTACCTAGCCTATGCCTAGCCTGTGTCTAGCCTGTGTCTAGCTTGTGTCTAGCCTGTGTCTAGCCTTTGTCTAGCCTGTGTCTAGCCTGTGTCTAGCCTGTGTCTAGACTGTGTCTAGCCTGTGTCTAGCCTGTGCCTTGCCAGAGACTGGCATGTGCATAGCGTGTGCCTAGCCAGTGTCTAGCTAGTGCCTAGCCTGTGCCTAGCCTGTGTCTAGCCTGTGTCTAGCCTGTGTCTAGCCTGTGTCTAGCCTGTGTCTAGCCTGTGTCTAGCCTGTGTATAGCCTGTGTCTAGCTTGTGTCTAGCCTTTGTCTAGCCTGTGTCTAGCTTGTGTCTAGCCTGTGTCTAGCCTGTGTCTAGCCTGTGTCTAGCATGTGCCTTGCCTGTGACTGGCATGTGACTGGCATGTGCCTAGCCAGTGTCTAGCCTGTTTCTAGCCTGTGCCTTGCCTGAGACTGGCATGTGCATAGCGTGTGCCTAGCCAGTGTCTAGCTAGTGCCTAGCCTGTGCCTAGCCTGTGCCTAGCCTGTGTCTAGCCTGTGCCTTGCCTGTGACTGGCATGTGACTGGCATGTGCATAGCCTGTGAATAGCCAGTGTCTAGCCTGTTTCTAGCCTGTGCCTTGCCTGAGACTGGCATGTGCATAGCGTGTGCCTAGCCAGTGTCTAGCCTGTGTCTAGCCTGTGCCTTGCCAGAGACTGGCATGTGCATAGAGTGTGCCTAGCTAGTGTCTAGCCAGTACCTAGCCTATGTCTAGCCAGTGCCTAACCTGTGCCTAGCCTGTGTCTAGCCTGTGTCTAGCCTGTGCCTTGCCTGTGACTGGCATGTGCATAGCCTGTGCCTAGCCAGTGTCTAGCCTGTGTCTAGCCTGTGCCTTGCCTGAGACAGGCATGTGCATAGCGTGTGCCTAGCCAGTGTCTAGCCAGTGACTAGTCTGTGCCTAGCCAGTGTATAGCCTTTGTCTAGCCTGTGCATAGCCTGTGTCTAGCCTGTGCCTAGCCACTGTATAGCCTCTGTCTAGCCTGTGTCTAGTCTGTGTCTAGCCGGTGTCTAGCCGGTGTCTAGCCTGTGCCTAGCCTGTGCCTAGCCTGTGCCTAGCCTGTGACTGGCCTGTGCCTAGCCTGTGACTGGCCTGTGCCTAGCCTGTGCCTAGCTTGTGCCTAGCCTGTGCCTAGCCTGTGCCTAGCCTGTGGCTAGCCTGTGCCTAGCCTATGCCTAGCCTGTGTCTAGCCTGTGTCTAGCCTGTGTTTAGCCTGTGTCTAGCCTGTGTCTAACCTGTGTCTAGCCTGTGTCTAACCTGTGTCTAGCCTGTGTCTAGCATGTGTCTAGCCTGTGTCTAGCCTGTGTCTAGCCTGTGTGTAGCCTGTGTTTAGCTTGTGTCAAGCCTGTGTCTAGCCTGTGTCTAGCCTGTGTCTAGCCTGTGTCTAGCCTGTGTCTAGCCTGTGTCTAGCCTGTGCCTAGCCTGTGTCTAGCCTGTGTCTAGCCTGTGTCTAGCCTGTGTCTAGCCAGTGTCTAGCCTGTGTCTAGCCTGTGTCTAGCCTTAGCCTAGCCAGTGTCTAGCCAGTGCCTAGCCTGTGCCTATCCTGTGCCTAGCCTGTGCCTAGCCTGTGTCTAGCCTGTGCATTGCCTGAGACAGGCATGTGCATAGCGTATGCCTAGCCAGTGTCTAGCCAGTGCCTAGCCAGTCTCTAGCCTGTGTCTAGCCTGTGTCTAGCCTGTCTCTAGCCTGTGTCTAGCCTGTGTTTAGCCTGTGTCTAGCCTGTGTCTAGCCTGTGTCTAGCCTGTGTCTAGCCTGTGTCTAGCCTGTGTCTAGCCTGTGTCTAGCCTTTGTCGAGCCTGTGTCTAGCCTGTGTCTAGCCTGTGTCTAGCCTTTGTCTAGCCTGTGTCTAGCTTGTGCCTAGCCTGTGCCTAGCCTGTGTCTAGCCTGTGTCTAGCCTGTGTCTAGCCTGTGCCTAGCCAGTGTCTAGCCTGTGTCTAGCCTGTGCCTAGAATGTGTCTAGCCTGTGTCTAGGCTGTGTCTAGCCTGTGCATAGCCTGTGTCTAGCCTGTGTCTAGCCTGTGTCTAGCCTGTTTCTAGCCTGTGTCTAGCCTGTGTCTAGCCTGTGTCTAGCCTGTGTCTAGCCTGTGCCTAGCCTGTGTCTAGCCTGTGTCTAGCCTGTGTCTAGCCTGTGTCTAGCCAGTGCCTAGCCTGTGCCTACCCAGTGTCTAGCCTTTGTCTAGCCTGTGTCTAGCCTGTGTCTAGCCTGTGTCTAGCCTGTGCCTTGCCTGTGACTAGCATGTGCATAGCCTGTGCCTAGCCAGTGCCTACCCTGTGTCTAGACTGTGCCTTGCCTGAGACTGGCATGTGCATAGCGTGTGCCTAGCCAGTGTCTAGCCAGTGCCTAGTTTTGCCTAGCCAGTGTCTAGCCAGTGCCTAGTCTGTGCCTAACCTGTGCCTAGCCTGTGTCTAGCCTCTGTCTAGCCTGTGTCTAGCCTGTGTCTAGCCTGTGTCTAGCCTGTGTCTAGCCTGTGTCTAGCCTGTGTCTAGCCTGTGTCTAGCCTTTGTCTAGCCTGTGTCTAGCCTGTGTGTAGCCTGTGCCTTGCCTGTGACTGGCATGTGCATAGCCTGTGCCTAGCAAGTGTCTAGCCTGTGTCTAGCCTGTGCCTTGCCTGAGACAGGCATGTGCATAGCGTGTGCCTAGCCAGTGTCTAGCCAGTGCCTAGCCTGTGCCTAGCCAGTGTCTAGCCTGTGCCTAGCCAGTGTATAGCCTCTGTCTAGCCTGTGTCTAGTCTGTGTCTAGCCTGTGTCTAGCCTGTGTCTAGCTTGTGTCTAGCCTGTGTCTAGCCTTTGTCTAGCCTGTTTCTAGCCTGTGTCTATCCGGTGTCTAGCCTGTGCCTAGCCTGTGCCTAGCCTGTGACTGGCCTGTGCCTAGCCTGTGACTAGCTTGTGCCTAGCCAGTGCCTAGCCTGTGCCTAGCCTGTGCCTAGCCTGTGCCTAGCCTGTGGCTAGCCTGTACCTAGCCTATGCCTAGCCTGTGTCTAGCCTGTGTCTAGCTTGTGTCTAGCCTGTGTCTAGCCTTTGTCTAGCCTGTTTCTAGCCTGTGTCTAGCCTGTGTCTAGCCAGTGCCTAGCCTGTGCCTAGCCTGTGCCTAGCCTGTGCCTAGCCTGTGCCTAGCCTGTGCCTAGCCTGTGCCTAGCCTGTGCCTAGCCTGTGCCTAGCCTGTGCCTAGCCTGTGCCTAGCCTGTGCCTAGCCTGTGCCTAGCCTGTGCCTAGCCTGTGCCTAGCCTGTGCCTAGCCTGTGCCTAGCCTGTGTCTAGCCTATGTCTAGCCTGTGCCTTGCCTGTGACTGGCATGTGCCTAGCCTGTGTCTAGCCTATGTCTAGCCTGTGCCTTGCCTGTGACTGGCATGTGCATAGCCTGTGCCTAGCCAGTGTCTAGCCTGTGTCTAGCCTGTGCCTTGCCTGAGACTGGCATGTGCATAGCGTGTGCCTAGCCTGTGCCTAGCCTGTGCCTAGCCTGTGACTTACCTGTGTCTAGCCTGTGCCTTTCCTGTGACTGGCATGTGCAAAGCCTGTGCCTAGCCAGTGTCTAGCCTGTGTCTAGCCTGTGCCTTGCCTGAGACAGGCATGTGCATAGCGTGTGCCTAGCCAGTGTCTAGCCAGTGCCTAGCCTGTGCCTAGCCAGTGTATAGCCTTTGTCTAGCCTGTGCATAGCCTGTGTCTAGCCTGTGTCTAGCCAGTGTATAGCCTCTGTCTAGCCTGTGTCTAGTCTGTGTCTAGCCGGTGTCTAGCCGGTGTCTAGCCTGTGCATAGCCTGTGCCTAGCCTGTGACTGGCCTGTGCCTAGCCTGTGCCTAGCTTGTGCCTAGCCTGTGCCTAGCCTGTGCCTAGCCTGTGCCTAGCCTGTGACTGGCCTGTGCCTAGCCTGTGCCTAGCTTGTGCCTAGCCTGTGCCTAGCCTGTGTCTAGCCTGTGTCTAGCCTGTGTCTAGCCTGTGTCTAGCCTGTGTCTAGCCTGTGTCTAGCCTGTGTCTAGCCTGTGTCTAGCCTGTGTCTAGCCTGTGTCTAGCCTGTGTCTAGCCTGTGTCTAGCCTGTGTCTAGCCTGTGTCAAGCCTGTGTCTAGCCTGTGTCCAGCCTGTGTGTAGCCTGTGTTTAGCTTGTGTCAAGCCTGTGTCTAGCCTGTGTCAAACCTGTGTCTAGCCTGTGTCTAGCCTGTGTCTAGCCTGTTTCTAGCCTGTGTCTAGCCTGTGTCTAGCCTGTGTCTAGCCTGTGCCTAGCCTGTGTCTAGCCTGTGTCTAGCCTGTGTCTAGCATGTGTCTAGCCTGTGTCTAGCCTGTGTCTAGCCTGTGTCTAGCTTGTGTCTAGCCTGTGTCTAGCCTGAGCCTAGCCAGTGTCTAGCCAGTGCCTAGCCTGTGCCTAGCCTGTGCCTAGCCTGTGCCTAGCCTGTGTCTAGCCTGTGCATTGCCTGAGACAGGCATGTGCATAGCGTATGCCTAGCCTGTGTCTAGCCTGTGTCTAGCCTGTGTCTAGCCTGTGTCTAGCCTGTGTCTAGCCTGTGTCTAGCCTGTGTCTATCCTGTGTCTAGCCTTTGTCTAGCCTGTGTCTAGCCTGTGTCTAGCCTGTGTCTAGCCTGTGTCTAGCCTGTGTCTAGCCTGTGTCTAGCCTGTGTCTAGCCTGTGTCTAGCCTGTGTCTAGCCTGTGTCTAGCCTGTGTCTAGCCTGTACCTAGCCAGTACCTAGCCTGTTCATAGCCATTGTCTAGCCTGTGTCTAGCCTGTGTCTAGCCTGTGCCTAGCCAGTGTCTAGCCTGTACCTAGCCAGTGTCTAGTCTGTGCCCAGCCTGTGTCAAGCCTGTGTCTAGCCTGTGCCTATCCAGTTTGTAGACTGTGCTTAGCCAGTGTCTAGTCTGTGCCAAGCCAGTGTCTAGCCTGTGTCTAGCCTTTTCTAGCCTGTGTCTAGCCTGTGTCTAGCCTGGGTCTAGCCTGTGTCTAGCCTTTGTCTAGCCTGTGTCTAGCCTGTGTCTAGCCTGTGTCTAGCCAGAGTCTAACCTGTGTCTAGCCTGTGTCTAGCCTGTGTCTAGCCTGTGTCTAGCCTGTGTCTTACCTGTGTCTAACCTGTGTCTAGCCTGTGTCTAGCCTGTGTCTAGCCTGTGCCTAGCCAGTGTCGAGCCTGTGCCCAGCCAGTGTCTAGCCTGTGTGTAGCCTGTGTCTTGCCTGTGCCTAGCCAGTTTCTAGCCTGTGTCTAGCCTGTGCTTAGCCAGTGTCTAGTCTGTGCCAAGCCCGTGTCTAGCCTTTGTCTAGCCTGTGTCTAGCCCGTGTCTAGCCTGTGCCTAGCCTGTGTCTAGCCTGTGTCTAGCCTGTGTCTAGCCTGTGTCTAGCCTGTGTCTAGCCTGTTTCTAGCCTGTGTCTAGCCTGTGTCTAGCTTGTGTCTAGCCTGTGTCTAGCCTTTGTCTAGCCTGTGTCTAGCCTGTGCCCAGCCAGTGTCTAGCCTGTGTCTAGCCTGTGCCTAGCCAGTTTCTAGCCTGTGTCTAGCCTGTGCTTAGCCAGTGTCTAGTCTGTGGCAAGCCAGTGTCTAGCCTGTGCCTAGCCAGTGTCTAGCCTGTGTCTAGCCTGTGCCTTGCCTGTGACTGGCATGTGCATAGCCTGTGCCTAGCCCGTGTCTAGCCTGTGTCTAGCCTGTGCCTTGCCTGAGACTGGCATGTGCACAGCGTATGCCTAGCCAGTGTCTAGCCAGTGCCTAGCCTGTGCCTAGCCAGTTTCTAGCCTTTGTCTAGCCTGTGCATAGCCAGAGTCTAGCATGTGCCTAGCCAGTGTGTAGCCTCTGTCTAGCCTGTGTCTAGTCTGTGTCTTGACGGTGTCTTGCCGGTGTCTAGCCTGTGTCTAGCCTGTGTCTAGCCTGTGTCTAGCCTGTGTCTAGATTGTGTCTAGCCTGTGTCTAGCCTGTGTCTAGCCTGTGTCTAGCCTGTGCCTAGCCAGTGTCTAGTCTGTGCCCAGCCTGTGTCAAGCCTGTGTCTAGCCTGTGCCTATCCAGTTTGTAGATTGTGCTTAGCCAGTGTCTAGTCTGTGCCAAGCCAGTGTCTAGCCTGTGTCTAGCCTTTTCTAGCCTGTGTCTAGCCTGTGTCTAGTCTGTGTCTAGGCTGTGTCTAGCCTTTGTCTAGCCTGTGTCTTGCCTGTGTCTAGCCTGTGTCTAACCTGTGTCTAACCTGTGTCTAGCCTGTGTCTAGCCTGTGTCTAGCCTGTGTCTAGCCTGTGTCTAGCCTGTGTCTAACCTGTGTCTAGCCTGTGTCTATCCTGTGTCTAGCCTGTGTCTAGCCTGTGTCTAGCCTGTGTCTAGCCTGTGTCTAACCTGTGTCTAGCCTGTGTCTAGCCTGTGTCTAGCCTGTGTCTAGCCTGTGTCTAGCCTGTGTCTAACCTGTGTCTAGCCTGTGTCTAGCCTGTGTCTAGCCTGTGCCTAGCCAGTGTCGAGCCTGTGCCCAGCCAGTGTCTAGCCTGTGTCTAGCCTGTGTCTAGCCTGTGTCTAGCCTGTGTCTAGCCTGTGCCTAGCCAGTTTCTAGCCTGTGTCTAGCCTGTGCTTATCCAGTGTCTAGTCTGTGCCAAGCCCGTGTCTAGCCTGTGTCTAGCCTGTGTCTAGCCTGTGTCTAGCCTGTGTCTAGCCTGTGTCTAGCCTGTGTCTAGCCTGTGTCTAGCCTGTGTCTAGCCTGTGTCTACCCTGTGTCTAGCCTGTGTCCAGCCTGTGCCTAGCCTGTGCCTTGCTTGTGTCTAGCCTGTGTCTAGCCTGTGCCTAGCCTGTGTCTAGCCTGTGTCTAGCCTGTGCATAGCCTGTGTCTATCCTGTGTCTAGCCTGTGTCTAGCCTGTTTCTAGCCTGTGTCTAGCCTGTGTCTAGCCTGTGTCTAGCCTGTGCCTAGCCTGTGTCTAGCCTGTGTCTAGCCTGTGTCTAGCCTGTGTCTAGCCTGTGTCTAGCCTGCGTCTAGCCTGTGTCTAGCTTGTGTCTAGCCTGTGTCTAGCCGGAGCCTAGCCAGTGTCTAGCCAGTGCCTAGCCTGTGCCTAGCCTGTGCCTAGCCTGTGCCTAGCCTGTGCCTAGCCTGTGTCTAGCCTGTGCATTGCCTGAGACAGGCATGTGCCTAGCCTGTGTCTAGCCTGTGCATTGCCTGAGACAGGCATGTGCATAGCGTATGCCTAGCCTGTGCCTAGCCAGTCTCTAGCATGTGTCTAGCCTGTGTCTAGCCTGTGTCTAGCCTGTGCCTAGCCAGTGTCTAGCCTGTACCTAGCCAGTGTCTAGTCTGTGCCCAGCCTGTGTCAAGCCTGTGTCTAGCCTGTGCCTATCCAGTTTGTAGACTGTGCTTAGCCAGTGTCTAGCCTTTGTCTAGCCTGTGTCTAGCCTGTGTCTAGCCTGTGTCTAGCCTGTGTCTAGCCTTTGTCTAGCCTGTGTCTAGCCTGTGTCTAGCCTGTGTCTAGCCTGAGTCTAACCTGTGTCTAGCCTGTGTCTAGCCTGTGTCTAGCCTGTGTCTAGCCTGTGTCTAGCCTTTGTCTAGCCTGTGTCTAGCCTGTGCCCAGCCAGTGTCTAGCCTGTGTCTAGCCTGTGCCTGGCCAGTTTCTAGCCTGTGTCTAGCCTGTGCTTAGCCAGTGTCTAGTCTGTGCCAAGCCAGTGTCTAGCCTGTGCCTAGCCAGTGTCTAGCCTGTGTCTAGCCTGTGCCTTGCCTGTGACTGGCATGTGCATAGCCTGTGCCTAGCCAGTGTCTAGCCTGTGCCTAGCCAGTGTCTAGTCTGTGCCCAGCCTGTGTCAAGCCTGTGTCTAGCCTGTGCCTATCCAGTTTGTAGACTGTGCTTAGCCAGTGTCTAGCCTTTGTCTAGCCTGTGTCTAGCCTGTGTCTAGCCTGTGTCTAGCCTGTGTCTAGCCTTTGTCTAGCCTGTGTCTAGCCTGTGTCTAGCCTGTGTCTAGCCTGTGTCTAACCTGTGTCTAGCCTGTGTCTAGCCTGTGTCTAGCCTGTGTCTAGCCTGTGTCTAGCCTGTGTCTAACCTGTGTCTAGCCTGTGTCTAGCCTGTGTCTAGCCTGTGCCTAGCCAGTGTCGAGCCTGTGCCCAGCCAGTGTCTAGCCTGTGTCTAGCCTGTGTCTAGCCTGTGTCTAGCCTGTGCCTAGCCAGTTTCTAGCCTGTGTCTAGCCTGTGCTTATCCAGTGTCTAGTCTGTGCCAAGCCCGTGTCTAGCCTGTGTCTAGCCTGTGTCTAGCCTGTGTCTAGCCTGTGTCTAGCCTGTGTCTAGCCTGTGTCTAGCCTGTGTCTAGCCTGTGTCTAGCCTGTGTCTAGCCTGTGTCTAGCCTGTGCCTAGCCTGTGTCTAGCCTGTGTCTAGCCTGTGTCTAGCCTGTGTCTAGCCTGTGTCTAGCCTGTGTCTAGCCTGTGTCTAGCTTGTGTCTAGCCTGTGTCTAGCCGGAGCCTAGCCAGTGTCTAGCCAGTGCCTAGCCTGTGCCTAGCCTGTGCCTAGCCTGTGCCTAGCCTGTGTCTAGCCTGTGCATTGCCTGAGACAGGCATGTGCATAGCGTATGCCTAGCCTGTGTCTAGCCAGTGTCTAGTCTGTGCCAAGCCCGTGTCTAGCCTGTGTCTAGCCTGTGTCTAGCCTGTGTCTAGCCTGTGTCTAGCCTGTGTCTAGCCTGTTTCTAGCCTGTGTCTAGCCTGTGTCTAGCCTGTGCCTAGCCTGTCTCTAGCCTGTGTCTAGCCTGTGTCTAGCCTGTGTCTAGCCTGTGCCTAGCCAGTGTCTAGCCTGTACCTAGCCAGTGTCTAGTCTGTGCCCAGCCTGTGTCAAGCCTGTGTCTAGCCTGTGCCTATCCAGTTTGTAGACTGTGCTTAGCCAGTGTCTAGTCTGTGCCAAGCCAGTGTCTAGCCTTTTCTAGCCTGTGTCTAGCCTGTGTCTAGCCTGTGTCTAGCCTGTGTCTAGCCTTTGTCTAGCCTGTGTCTAGCCTGTGTCTAGCCTGTGTCTAGCCTGAGTCTAACCTGTGTCTAGCCTGTGTCTAGCCTGTGTCTAGCCTGTGTCTAGCCTGTGTCTAGCCTTTGTCTAGCCTGTGTCTAGCCTGTGCCCAGCCAGTGTCTAGCCTGTGTCTAGCCTGTGCCTAGCCAGTTTCTAGCCTGTGTCTAGCCTGTGCTTAGCCAGTGTCTAGTCTGTGCCAAGCCAGTGTCTAGCCTGTGCCTAGCCAGTGTCTAGCCTGTGTCTAGCCTGTGCCTTGCCTGTGACTGGCATGTGCATAGCCTGTGCCTAGCCCGTGTCTAGCCTGTGTCTAGCCTGTGCCTTGCCTGAGACTGGCATGTGCACAGCGTATGCCTAGCCAGTGTCTAGCCAGTGCCTAGCCTGTGCCTATCCAGTTTCTAGCCTTTGTCTAGCCTGTGCATAGCCAGAGTCTAGCATGTGCCTAGCCAGTGTGTAGCCTCTGTCTAGCCTGTGTCTAGTCTGTGTCTTGACGGTGTCTTGCCGGTGTCTAGCCTGTGTCTAGCCTATGTCTAGCCTGTGTCTAGCCTGTGTCTATCCTGTGTTTA
Organism: Zaprionus gabonicus; assembly: GCA_018903695.1. Lineage (NCBI taxonomy): Eukaryota > Metazoa > Arthropoda > Insecta > Diptera > Drosophilidae > Zaprionus > Zaprionus gabonicus. The sequence goes on along the minus strand of JAEIFO010000308.1, from coordinate 21,911 downwards.
GCCTTTGTCTAGCCTGTGTCAAGTATGTGCCTAGCCTCTGCCTAGCCTGTACCTAGCCAGTGCCTAGCCTGTACCTAGCCAGTACATAGCCTGTTCATAGCCATTGTCTAGCCAGTTCATAGCCATTGTCTAGCCTGTGCCTAGCCAGTGTCTAGCCTGTGCCTAGCCTGTGTCTAGTCTGTGCCCAGCCTGTGTCAAGCCTGTGTCTAGCCTGTGCCTATCCAGTTTGTAGATTGTGCTTAGCCAGTGTCTAGTCTGTGCCAAGCCAGTGTCTAGCCTGTGTCTAGCCTTTTCTAGCCTGTGTCTAGCCTGTGTCTAGCCTGTGTCTAGGCTGTGTCTAGCCTTTGTCTAGCCTGTGTCTAGCCTGTGTCTAGCCTGTGTCTAGCCTGTGTCTAACCTGTGTCTAGCCTGTGTCTAGCCTGTGTCTAGCCTGTGTCTAGCCTGTGTCTAGCCTGTGTCTAGCCTGTGCCTAGCCAGTGTCGAGCCTGTGCCCAGCCAGTGTCTAGCCTGTGTCTAGCCTGTGTCTAGCCTGTGTCTAGCCTGTGTCTAGCCTGTGTCTAGCCTGTGCCTAGCCAGTTTCTAGCCTGTGTCTAGCCTGTGCTTAGCCAGTGTCTAGTCTGTGCCAAGCCCGTGTCTAGCCTGTGTCTAGCCTGTGTCTACCCTGTGTCTAGCCTGTGTCCAGCCTGTGCCTAGCCTGTGTCTAGCTTGTGTCTAGCCTGTGTCTAGACTTTGTCTAGCCTGTGTCTAGCCTGTGTCCAGCCTGTGTCTAGCCTGTGTCTAGCCTGTGTCTAGCCTGTGCCTAGCCTGTGTCTAGCCTGTGTCTAGCCTGTGTCTAGCCTGTTTCTAGCCTGTGTCTAGCCTGTGTCTAGCTTGTGTCTAGCCTGTGTCTAGCCTGTGTCTAGCCTGTGTCTAGCCTGTGTCTAGCCTGTGTCTAGCCTGTGTCTAGCCTGTGTCTAGCCTGTGTCTAGCCTGTGTCTAGCCTGTGTCTAGCCTGTGTCTAGCCTGTGCCTAGCCTGTTTCTAGCCTGTGTCTAGCCTGTCTCTAGCCTGTGTCTAGCCTGTGTCTACCCTGTGTCTAGCCTGTGCCTAGCCAGTGTCTAGCCTGTGTCTAGCCTGTGCCTTGCCTGTGACTGGCATGTGACTGGCATGTGCATAGCCTGTGCCTAGCCAGTGTCTAGCCTTTGTCTAGCCTATGCCTTGCCTGAGACTGGCATGTGCATAGCGTGTGCCTAGCCAGTGCCTAGCTAGTGCCTAGCCTGTGCCTAGCCTGTGCCTAGCCTGTGCCTAGCCTGTGTCTAGCCTGTGCCTTGCCTGTGACTGGCATGTGACTGGCATGTGCATAGCCTGTGCCTAGCCAGTGTCTAGCCTGTGTCTAGCCTGTGCCTTGCCTGAGACTGGCATGTGCATAGCGTGTGCCTAGCCAGTGTCTAGAATGTGTCTAGCCTGTGCCTTGCCAGAGACTGGCATGTGCATAGCGTGTGCCTAGCCAGTGCCTAGCCTGTGCCTAGCCTGTGCCTAGCCTGTGTCTAGCCTGTGTCTAGCCTGTGCCTCGCCTGTGACTGGCATGTGTCTAGCCTGTGCCTTGCCTGAGACTGGCATGTGCATAGCGTGTGCCTAGCCAGTGTCTAGCCAGTGCCTAGCCTGTGCCTAGCCTGTGCCTAGCCTGTGCCTAGCCTGTGTCCAGCCTGTGTCTAGCCTGTGCTTTGCCTGTGACTGGCATGTGCATAGCCTGTGCCTAGCCAGTGTCGAGCCTGTGTCTAGCTTGTGCCTTGCGTGATACTGGCATGTGCATAGCTTGTACCTAGCCAGTGTCTAGCCAGTGCCTCGCCTGTGCCTAGCCTGTGCCTAGCCTGTGTCTAGCCTGTGTCTAGCCTGTGTCTAGCCTGTGACTAGCCTGTGCCTAGCCAGTGTCTAGCTTGTGTCTAGCCTGTGTCTAGCCTGTGTCTAGCCTGTGCCTAGCCTGTGCCTAGCCTGTGTCTAGCCTGTGTCTAGCCTGTGCCTAGCCTGTGTCTAGCCTGTGTCTAGCCTGTGCCTAGCCTGTGTCTAGCCTGTGTCTAGCCTGTGTCTAGCCTGTGTCTAGCCTGTGTCTAGCCTGTGCCTAGCCTGTGTCTAGCCTGTGTCTAGCCTGTGTCTAGCCTGTGTCTAGCCTGTGCCTAGCCTGTGTCTAGCCTGTGCCTAGCCTGTGTCTAGCCTGTGTCTAGCCTGTGTCTAGCCTGTGTCTAGCCTGTGTCTAGCCTGTGTCTAGCCTGTGTCTAGCCTGTGTCTAGCCTGTGTCTAGCCTGTGCCTAGCCCGTGTCTAGCCTGTGTCTAGCCTGTGTCTAGCCTGTGTCTAGCCTGTGTCTAGCCTGTGCCTAGCCAGTGTCTAGCCAGTGCCTAGCCTGTGCCTAGCCTGTGTCTAGCCTGTGTCTAGCCTGTGTCTAGCCTGTGTCTAGCCTGTGTCTAGCCTGTGTCTAGCCTGTGTCTAGCCTGTGTCTAGCCTGTGTCTAGCCTGTGTCTAGCCTGTGTCTAGCCTGTGTCTAGCCTGTGTCTAGCCTGTGTCTAGCCTGTGTCTAGCCTGTGTCTAGCCTGTGCCTAGCCTGTGTCTAGCCTGTGCCCAGCCAGTGTCTGGCCTGTGTCTAGCCTGTGCCTAGCCTGTGTCTAGCCTGTGTCTAGCCTGTGTCTAGCCTGTGCCTAGCCTGTGTCTAGCCAGTGTCTAGCCTGTGTCTAGCCTGTGTCTAGCCTGTGTCTAGCCTGTGTCTAGCCTGTGCCTAGCCTGTGTCTAGCCTGTGCCTAGCCTGTGTCTAGCCTGTGCCTAGCCTGTGTCTGGCCTGTGTCTAGCCTGTGCCTAGCCTGTGTCTAGCCTGTGCCCAGCCAGTGTCTAGCCTGTGCCTAGCCTGTTTCCTTGCCTGTGTCTAGCCAGTGTCTAGCCTGTGCCTAGCCTAGTGTCTAGCCTGTGTCTGGCCTGTGCCTGGCCTGGACTGGCCTGTGCCTGCGTACCTGTATCTTGTCTGGCCTTTTGTCTAGCCTGTGTCTAGCCTGTGCCTAGCCTGTGTCTAGCATGTGCCTAGCCTGTGGCCTGTGTCTAGCCCTGCCTGTGTCTAGCCTCTGTCCAGCCTGTGTCTAGCCTGTGTCCTGGCCTGTGTCTGGCCAGCATTAGCCTTGCCCAGCCTGTGCCTGTGCCAGCCTGTGTCTAGCCTGTGTCTAGCCTGTGTCTAGCCTGTGTCTGGCCTGTGTCTAGCCTGTGTCTAGCCTGTGCCCTTAGTCTGTGCTATGTGCTTTAGCCTGTGCCTGGCCTGTGCCTAGCCTGTGCCTAGCCTGTGCCTAGCCTGTGCCTAGCCTGTGTCTAGCCTGTGTCTAGCCTGTGCCTAGCCTGTCTAGCCTGTGTCTAGCCTGTGTCTAGCCTGTGTCCCTGTGTCTAGCCTGTGTCTAGCCTGTGTCTAGCCTGTGCCTAGCCTGTGTCTAGCCTGTGCCTCAGCCTGTGTCTAGCCTGTGTCTAGCCTGTGCCTAGCCTGTGTCTGGCCTGTGTCTAGCCTGTGCCTAGCCTGTGTCTAGCCTGTGTCTAGCCTGTGCCTTGCCTGTGACTGCCATGTGCTAGCCTGTGCCTAGCCAGTGTCTAGCCTGTGCCTAGCCTGTGTCTAGCCTGTGTCTAGCCTGTGTCTAGCCTGTGCCTTGCCTGTGTCTGGCTGTGTCTTAGCCTGTGTCTGTCTAGCCCGTGTCTAGCCTGTGCCCTGTGTCTAGCCTGTGTCTAGCCTGTGTCTAGCCTGTGCCTAGCCTGTGTCTAGCCTGTGTCATAGCCTGTGTCTAGCCTGTGTCTAGCCTGTGTCTAGCCTGTGTCTAGCCTGTGTCTAGCCTGTGCTCTAGCCTGTGTCTGGCCTGTGCCTGTGTCTAGCCTGTCTAGCCTGTGTCTAGCCTGTGTCTAGCCTGTGTCTAGCCTGTGCCTAGCCTGTGTCTAGCCTGTGTCTGGCCTGTTTCTAGCCTGTGTCTAGCCTGTGTCTAGCCTGTGTCTGGCCTGTGCCTAGCCTGTGCCTAGCCTGTGTCTAGCCTGTGTCTAGCCTGTGTCTGTGTCTAGCCTGTGTCTAGCCAGTGTCTGTGTGTCTAGCCTGTGTCTAGCCTGTGTCTAGCCTGTGTCTAGCCTGTGTCTAGCCTGTGTCTAGCCTGTGTCTGGCCTGTGTGCCTGTGCCTAGCCTGTGTCTAGCCTGTGTCTAGCCTGTGTCTAGCCTGTGCCTTGCCTGTGTCTGGCCTGTGTCTAGCCTGTGCCTAGCCAGTGTCTAGCCTGTGTCTAGCCTGTGCCTAGCCTGTGCCTAGCCTGTGTCTGGCCTGTGTCTGTGCCTGTGTCTAGCCTGTGTCTAGCCTGTGCTGGCCTGTGCCTAGCCTGTGTCTAGCCTGTGTCTGGCCTGTGCCTGGCCTGTGTCTGGCCTGTGCCTAGCCTGTGTCTAGCCTGTGTCTGGCCTGTGTCTAGCCTGTGTCTAGCCTGTGTCTAGCCTGTGTCTAGCCTGTGTCTAGCCTGTGCCTAGCCTGTGTCTAGCCTGTGCCTAGCCTGTGTCTAGCCTGTGCCTGGCCTGTGTCTAGCCTGTGTCTAGCCTGTGCCTAGCCTGTGCCTAGCCTGTGTCTAGCCTGTGCCTAGCCTGTGTCTAGCCTGTGTCTAGCCTGTGCCTTGCCTGTGCTAGCCTGTGCATAGCCTGTGTCTAGCCTGTGTCTAGCCTGTGTCTAGCCTGTGTCTAGCCTGTGTCTAGCCTGTGTCCTAGCCTGTGTCTAGCCTGTGTCTAGCCTGTGTCTAGCCTGTGTCTAGCCTGTGTCTAGCCTGTGTCTAGCCTGTGTCTAGCCTGTGTCTAGCCTGTGTCTAGCCTGTGCCTAGCCTGTGTCTAGCCTGTGTCCTAGCCAGTGTCTAGCCTGTGTCCTGTGCCTTGTGTCTAGCCTGTGCCTAGCCTGTGTCTAGCCTGTGTCTAGCCTGTGCCTAGCCTGTGTCTAGCCTGTGTCTAGCCTGTGTCTAGCCTGTGTCTAGCCTGTGTCTAGCCTGTGCCTGTGTCTGGCCTGTGTCTAGCCTGTGTCTAGCCTGTGTCTAGCCTGTGTCTAGCCTGTGCCTAGCCTGTGTCTGGCCTGTGTCTAGCCTGTGTCTAGCCTGTGTCTAGCCTGTGCCTAGCCTGTGTCTAGCCTGTGTCTAGCCTGTGTCTAGCCTGTGTCTAGCCTGTGCCTAGCCTGTGCCTAGCCTGTGTCTAGCCTGTGTCTAGCCTGTGTCTGGCCTGTGTCTAGCCTGTGTCTAGCCTGTGTCTAGCCTGTGTCTAGCCTGTGCCTAGCCTGTGTCTAGCCTGTGTCTAGCCTGTGCCTAGCCTGTGTCTAGCCTGTGTCTGGCCTGTGTCTAGCCTGTGTCTAGCCTGTGTCGGCCTGTGTCTAGCCTGTGTCTAGCCTGTGTCTAGCCTGTGTCTAGCCTGTGCCTAGCCTGTGTCTAGCCTGTGTCTAGCCTTGTGTCTAGCCTGTGCCTAGCCTGTGTCTAGCCTGTGTCTAGCCTGTGTCTAGCCTGTGTCTAGCCTGTGTCTGGCCTGTGCCTAGCCTGTGTCTAGCCTGTGTCTAGCCTGTGTCTGGCCTGTGCCTAGCCTGTGTCTGGCCTGTGTCTAAGCCTGTGCCTAGCCTGTGTCTAGCCTGTGTCTAGCCTGTGCCTAGCCTGTGTCTAGCCTGTGTCTAGCCTGTGTCTAGCCTGTGTCTAGCCTGTGTCTAGCCTGTGTCTAGCCTGTGTCTAGCCTGTGTCTAGCCTGTGTCTGGCCTGTGTCTAGCCTGTGCCTAGCCTGTGTCTAGCCTGTGCCTAGCCTGTGCCTAGCCTGTGACTGGCCTGTGCATAGCCTGTGTCTAGCCTGTGTCTAGCCTGTGTCTAGCCTGTGTCTAGCCTGTGTCTAGCCTGTGTCTAGCCTGTGTCTAGCCTGTGTCTAGCCTGTGTCTGGCCTGTGTCTAGCCTGTGCCTAGCCTGTGTCTAGCCTGTGCCTGTGTCTAGCCTGTCTAGCCTGTGTCTAGCCTGTGTCTAGCCTGTGTCTAGCCTGTGTCTAGCCTGTGTCTAGCCTGTGTCTAGCCTGTGTCTAGCCTGTGTCTAGCCTGTGTCTAGCCTGTGTCTAGCCTGTGCCTAGCCAGTGTCTAGCCTGTGTCTAGCCTGTGCCTAGCCTGTGTCTAGCCTGTGTCTAGCCTGTGTCTGCCTGTGCCTAGCCTGTGTCTAGCCTGTGTCTAGCCTGTGTCTAGCCTGTGTCTAGCCTGTGTCTAGCCTGTGCCTAGCCTGTGCCTAGCCTGTGTCTAGCCTGTGTCTAGCCTGTGTCTAGCCTGTGTCTAGCCTGTGCCTAGCCTGTGTCTAGCCTGTGTCTAGCCTGTGTCTAGCCTGTGTCTGGCCTGTGCCTGGCCTGTGTCTAGCCTGTGTCTAGCCTGTGCCCTGTGTCTAGCCTGTGCCTAGCCTGTGTCTAGCCTGTGTCTAGCCTGTGTCTAGCCTGTGTCTAGCCTGTGCCTAGCCTGTGTCTAGCCTGTGCCTAGCCTGTGTCTAGCCTGTGTCTAGCCTGTGCTGTGTCTGGCCTGTGTCTAGCCTGTGTCTAGCCTGTGTCCTAGCCTGTGTCTAGCCTGTGCCTAGCCTGTGCCTAGCCTGTGTCTGGCCTGTGTCTAGCCTGTGCCTAGCCTGTGTCTAGCCTGTGCCTAGCCTGTGTCTAGCCTGTGTCTAGCCTGTGTCTAGCCTGTGCCTAGCCTGTGTCTAGCCTGTGTCTAGCCTGTGTCTAGCCTGTGTCTAGCCTGTGTCTAGCCTGTGCCTGGCCTGTGTCTAGCCTGTGTCTGGCCTGTGCCTAGCCTGTGTCTAGCCTGTGTCTAGCCTGTGCCTAGCCTGTGTCTAGCCTGTGCCTAGCCTGTGTCTAGCCTGTGTCTGGCCTGTGTCTAGCCTGTGTCCTAGCCTGTGTCTGGCCTGTGTCTAGCCTGTGCCTGTGTCTAGCCTGTGTCTAGCCGTGTGCCTGTGTCTGGCCTGTGCCTGTGTCTAGCCTGTGTCTAGCCTGTGCCTAGCCTGTGTCTAGCCTGTGTCTAGCCTGTGTCTAGCCTGTGTCTAGCCTGTGTCTAGCCTGTGTCTGGCCTGTGTCCTGTGCCTGTGTCTAGCCTGTGTCTAGCCTGTGTCTAGCCTGTGTCTAGCCTGTGTCTAGCCTGTGCCTAGCCTGTGTCTAGCCTGTGTCTAGCCTGTGCCTAGCCTGTGTCTGGCCTGTGCCTAGCCTGTGCCTAGCCTGTGTCTGGCCTGTGTCTAGCCTGTGTCTAGCCTGTGTCTAGCCTGTGTCTAGCCTGTGTCTAGCCTGTGTCTAGCCTGTGTCTGGCCTGTGTCTAGCCTGTGTCTAGCCTGTGCCTAGCCTGTGTCTGGCCTGTGTCTAGCCTGTGCCTGGCCTGTGTCTGGCCTGTGTCTGGCCTGTGCCTAGCCTGTGTCTAGCCTGTGTCTAGCCTGTGTCTAGCCTGTGCCTTGCCTGTGTCTGGCCTGTGCATAGCCTGTCTAGCCTGTGTCTGGCCTGTGCCTGCCTGTGTCTGCCTGCCTGTGCCTGTGCTGTGCCTGTGCCTAGCCTGTGTCTAGCCTGTCCTAGCCTGTGTCTAGCCTGTGTCTAGCCTGTGTCTAGCCTGTGCCTAGCCTGTGCCTGTTGCCTGTGTCTAGCCTGTGTCTGTGTCTAGCCTGTGTCTGGCCTGTGTCTAGCCTGTGTCTGGCCTGTGCTGCCTGTGTGTCTGGCCTGTGCCTGGCCTGTGCCTAGCCTGTGTCTAGCCTGTGTCTAGCCTGTGCCTGCCTGTGCTGTGCCTGGCCTGTGTCTAGCCTGTGTCTGGCCTGTGTCTGGCCTGTGTCTAGCCTGTGTCTAGCCTGTGTCTAGCCTGTGTCTGGCCTGTGTCTAGCCTGTGTCTAGCCTGTGCCTAGCCTGTGTCTAGCCTGTGTCTAGCCTGTGTCTAGCCTGTGTCTAGCCTGTGTCTAGCCTGTGTCTAGCCTGTGTCTAGCCTGTGTCTAGCCTGTGCCTAGCCTGTGTCTAGCCTGTGTCTAGCCTGTGCCTAGCCTGTGTCTAGCCTGTGCCTAGCCTGTGTCTAGCCTGTGTCTAGCCTGTGCCTAGCCTGTGTCTAGCCTGTGCCTAGCCTGTGTCTAGCCTGTGCCTAGCCTGTGTCTAGCCTGTGTCTAGCCTGTGCCTAGCCTGTGCCTAGCCTGTGTGTCTAGCCTGTGTCTAGCCTGTGCCTAGCCTGTGTCTGGCCTGTGTGCCTAGCCTGTGCCTAGCCTGTGTCTAGCCTGTGCCTGTGTGTCTAGCCTGTGTCTGGCCTGTGTCTAGCCTGTGTCTAGCCTGTGTCTAGCCTGTGTCTAGCCTGTGTCTAGCCTGTGTCTAGCCTGTGTCTAGCCTGTGTCTAGCCTGTGTCTAGCCTGTGCCTGGCCTGTGTCTAGCCTGTGTCTGGCCTGTGTCTAGCCTGTGTCTAGCCTGTGTCTAGCCTGTGTCTAGCCTGTGTCTAGCCTGTGTCTAGCCTGTGTCTAGCCTGTGTCTAGCCTGTGTCTAGCCTGTGTCTGGCCTGTGCCTAGCCTGTGTCTAGCCTGTGTCTAGCCTGTGTCTAGCCTGTGTCTAGCCTGTGTCTAGCCTGTGTCTAGCCTGTGCCTGGCCTGTGTCTAGCCTGTGTCTGGCCTGTGTCTAGCCTGTGCCTAGCCTGTGCCTAGCCTGTGTCTAGCCTGTGTCTAGCCTGTGCCTAGCCTGTGTCTGTGTCTAGCCTGTGTCTAGCCTGTGTCTAGCCTGTGTCTAGCCTGTGTCTAGCCTGTGTCTGCTGTGTCTAGCCTGTGTCTAGCCTGTGTCTAGCCTGTGTCTAGCCTGTGTCTAGCCTGTGTCTAGCCTGTGTCTAGCCTGTGTCTAGCCTGTGCCTAGCCTGTGTCTAGCCTGTGTCTAGCCTGTGCCTAGCCTGTGTCTGGCCTGTGTCTAGCCTGTGTCTGGCCTGTGTCTGGCCTGTGTCTGGCCTGTGTGCTAGCCTGTGTCTAGCCTGTGTCTAGCCTGTGTCTAGCCTGTGTCTAGCCTGTGTCTAGCCTGTGTCTAGCTGGCCTGTGTCTAGCCTGTGTCTAGCCTGTGCCTAGCCTGTGTCTAGCCTGTGTCTGGCCTGTGCCTAGCCTGTGTCTAGCCTGTGTCTAGCCTGTGCCTAGCCTGTGCCTAGCCTGTGACTCTGGCCTGTGCTAGCCTGTGCCTGTGTCCTAGCCTGTGTCCTAGCCTGTGTCTAGCCTGTGTCTAGCCTGTGCCTAGCCTGTGTCTAGCCTGTGCCTAGCCTGTGTCTAGCCTGTGCCTAGCCTGTGCCTAGCCTGTGTCTAGCCTGTGTCTAGCCTGTGTCTAGCCTGTGCCTAGCCTGTGTCTAGCCTGTGCCTAGCCTGTGTCTAGCCTGTGTCTAGCCTGTGTCTAGCCTGTGCCTAGCCTGTGTCTAGCCTGTGCCTAGCCTGTGTCTAGCCTGTGTCTAGCCTGTGTCTAGCCTGTGTCTAGCCTGTGTCTAGCCTGTGTCTAGCCTGTGTCTAGCCTGTGTCTGGCCTGTGTCTAGCCTGTGCCTAGCCTGTGTCTAGCCTGTGCCTAGCCTGTGTCTAGCCTGTGTCTAGCCTGTGTCTAGCCTGTGTCTAGCCTGTGTCTAGCCTGTGCCTAGCCTGTGCCTAGCCTGTGTCTAGCCTGTGTCTAGCCTGTGCCTAGCCTGTGTCTAGCCTGTGTCTAGCCTGTGCCTAGCCTGTGTCTAGCCTGTGCCTAGCCTGTGTCTAGCCTGTGCCTGGCCTGTGTCTGGCCTGTGCCTAGCCTGTGTCTAGCCTGTGTCTAGCCTGTGTCTAGCCTGTGTCTAGCCTGTGTCTAGCCTGTGTCTAGCCTGTGTCTAGCCTGTGTCTAGCCTGTGCCTAGCCTGTGCCTAGCCTGTGCCTGGCCTGTGTCTAGCCTGTGTCTGGCCTGTGCCTGGCCTGTGCCTGCCTGTGCCTAGCCTGTGCCTAGCCTGTGTCTAGCCTGTGCCTGTGTGCCTAGCCTGTGCCTGGCCTGTGTCCTGGCCTGTGTCTGGCCTGTGTCTAGCCTGTGTCTAGCCTGTGTCTAGCCTGTGTCTAGCCTGTGTCTAGCCTGTGTCTAGCCTGTGTCTAGCCTGTGCCTAGCCTGTGCCTGGCCTGTGCCTGGCCTGTGTCTGGCCTGTGCCTAGCCTGTGCCTAGCCTGTGTCTAGCCTGTGCCTGGCCTGCCTGTGCCTGGCCTGTGTCTAGCCTGTGCCTAGCCTGTGTCTAGCCTGTGCCTAGCCTGTGTCTAGCCTGTGCCTAGCCTGTGTCTAGCCTGTGTCTAGCCTGTGCCTAGCCTGTGTCTAGCTTGTGTCTGGCCTGTGTCTAGCCTGTGTCTGGCCTGTGTCTAGCCTGTGCCTTGCCTGTGACTGGCATGTGCATAGCCTGTGCCTAGCCAGTGACTGGCCTGTGCCTAGCCTGTGTCTAGCCTGTGTCCTGGTGTCTGGCCTGTGTCTAGCCTGTGTCTAGCCTGTGTCTAGCCTGTGTCTAGCCTGTGTCTAGCCTGTGTCTAGCCTGTGCCTGTGCCTGTGTCTAACCTGTGTCTAGCCTGTGCCTTGCCTGTGACTGGCATGTGCATAGCCTGTGCCTAGCCAGTGACTGGCCTGTGCCTAGCCTGTGTCTAGCCTGTGCCTAGCCTGTGCCTAGCCAGTGTCTAGCCTGTGTCTAGCCTGTGTCTAGCCTGTGTCTAGCCTGTGTCTAGCCTGTGTCTAGCCTGTGTCTAGCCTGTGTCTAGCCTGTGTCTCTGGCCTGTGTCTGGCCTGTGTCTAGCCTGTGTCTAGCCTGTGTCTAGCCTGTGTCTAGCCTGTGTCTAGCCTGTGTCTAGCCTGTGTCTAGCCTGTGTCCTAGCCTGTGCCTAGCCTGTGTCTAGCCTGTGCCTAGCCTGTGCCTGGCCTGTGTCTGGCCTGTGCCTAGCCTGTGCCTAGCCTGTGCCTAGCCTGTGCCTAGCCTGTGCCTAGCCTGTGTCTAGCCTGTGCCTGGCCTGTGTCTAGCCTGTGTCTAGCCTGTGCCTGGCCTGTGTCTAGCCTGTGTCTAGCCTGTGCCTAGCCTGTGTCTAGCCTGTGCCTAGCCTGTGTCTAGCCTGTGTCTAGCCTGTGCCTAGCCTGTGACTGGCCTGTGCCTAGCCTGTGCCTAGCCTGTGCCTAGCCTGTGCCTAGCCTGTGCCTAGCCTGTGTCTAGCCTGTGCCTAGCCTGTGCCTAGCCTGTGTCTAGCCTGTGCCTAGCCTGTGCCTAGCCTGTGTCTAGCCTGTGTCTAGCCTGTGCCTAGCCTGTGTCTGGCCTGTGTCTAGCTAGCCTGTGTCTAGCCTGTGTCTAGCCTGTGCCTAGCCTGTGTCTAGCCTGTGCCTAGCCTGTGTCTGGCCTGTGTCTAGCCTGTGCCTAGCCTGTGTCTAGCCTGTGTCTAGCCTGTGCCTAGGCCTGTGTCTAGCCTGTGCCTGGCCTGTGCCTAGCCTGTGCCTAGCCTGTCTGGCCTGTGCCTAGCCTGTGTGCCTGTGCCTGGCCTGTGCCTAGCCTGTGCCTAGCCTGTGTCTAGCCTGTGTCTAGCCTGTGCCTAGCCTGTGTCTAGCCTGTGCCTAGCCTGTGTCTAGCCTGTGCCTAGCCTGTGCCTAGCCTGTGTCTGGCCTGTGCCTAGCCTGTGCCTGGCCTGTGCCTAGCCTGTGTCTAGCCTGTGCCTAGCCTGTGTCTAGCCTGTGTCTAGCCTGTGCCTAGCCTGTGTCTAGCCTGTGCCTAGCCTGTGTCTGGCCTGTGTCTAGCCTGTGCCTAGCCTGTGTCTAGCCTGTGTCTAGCCTGTGCCTAGCCTGTGCCTGGCCTGTGTCTGGCCTGTGCCTAGCCTGTGCCTAGCCTGTGTCTAGCCTGTGTCTGGCCTGTGTCTAGCCTGTGCCTAGCCTGTGTCTGGCCTGTGCGCTGGCCTGTGTGCTAGCCTGTGCCTAGCCTGTGTCTAGCCTGTGCCTGGCCTGTGCAGCCTGCCTAGCCTGTGTCTGGCCTGTGCCTAGCCTGTGCCTAGCCTGTGTCTAGCCTGTGTCTAGCCTGTGCCTGCCTGTGTCTAGCCTGTGTCTAGCCTGTGTCTAGCCTGTGTCTAGCCTGTGCCTGTGCCTAGCCTGTGTCTAGCCTGTGTCTGGCCTGTGTCTAGCCTGTGCCTAGCCTGTGACTGGCCTGTGCCTAGCCTGTGCCTAGCCTGTGTCTAGCCTGTGTCTAGCCTGTGCCTAGCCTGTGTCTAGCCTGTGTCTAGCCTGTGTCTGGCCTGTGTCTAGCCTGTGCCTAGCCTGTGTCTGGCCTGTGTCTAGCCTGTGTCTAGCCTGTGTCTAGCCTGTGTCTAGCCTGTGCCTAGCCTGTGTCTAGCCTGTGTCTAGCCTGTGTCTAGCCTGTGCCTAGCCTGTGTCTAGCCTGTGTCTAGCCTGTGTCTAGCCTGTGTCTAGCCTGTGTCTAGCCTGTGTCTAGCCTGTGTCTGGCCTGTGCCTAGCCTGTGTCTAGCCTGTGTCTAGCCTGTGCCCTGTGTCTAGCCTGTGCCTAGCCTGTGTCTAGCCTGTGCCTAGCCTGTGCCTAGCCTGTGTCTAGCCTGTGTCTAGCCTGTGCCTTGCCTGTGTCTGGCCTGTGCCTGGCCTGTGCCTAGCCTGTGTCTAGCCTGTGTCTAGCCTGTGCCTAGCCTGTGACTGGCCTGTGTCTAGCCTGTGCCTAGCCTGTGTCTAGCCTGTGCCTAGCCTGTGCCTAGCCTGTGTCTAGCCTGTGTCTAGCCTGTGCCTAGCCTGTGCCTAGCCTGTGCCTAGCCTGTGCCTAGCCTGTGTCTAGCCTGTGTCTAGCCTGTGTCTAGCCTGTGCCTAGCCTGTGTCTAGCCTGTGTCTAGCCTGTGCCTAGCCTGTGTCTAGCCTGTGTCTAGCCTGTGCCTAGCCTGTGTCTGGCCTGTGCCTGTGTCTAGCCTGTGCCTGTGTGCTAGCCTGTGTCTAGCCTGTGTCTAGCCTGTGTCTAGCCTGTGCCTAGCCTGTGTCTAGCCTGTGCCTAGCCTGTGTCTAGCCTGTGTCTAGCCTGTGTCTAGCCTGTGTCTAGCCTGTGCCTAGCCTGTGTCTAGCCTGTGCCTAGCCCTGTGCCTAGCCTGTGTCTGGCCTGTGCCTGTGCCTAGCCTGTGCCTAGCCTGTGTCTAGCCTGTGTCTAGCCTGTGCCTAGCCTGTGTCTAGCCTGTGCCTAGCCTGTGTCTAGCCTGTGTCTAGCCTGTGCCTAGCCTGTGTCTAGCCTGTGTCTAGCCTGTGCCTAGCCTGTGTCTAGCCTGTGTCTAGCCTGTGCCTAGCCTGTGTCTAGCCTGTGCCTAGCCTGTGTCTAGCCTGTGCCTAGCCTGTGCCTAGCCTGTGCCTAGCCTGTGCCTGTGCCTGTGTCTAGCCTGTGTCTAGCCTGTGCCTAGCCTGTGCCTAGCCTGTGTCTAGCCTGTGTCTAGCCTGTGCCTAGCCTGTGCCTAGCCTGTGCCTAGCCTGTGCCTAGCCTGTGCCTAGCCTGTGCCTAGCCTGTGCCTAGCCTGTGCCTGTGTCTAGCCTGTGTCTAGCCTGTGTCTGGCCTGTGCCTAGCCTGTGTCTAGCCTGTGCCTAGCCTGTGTCTAGCCTGTGTCTAGCCTGTGCCTAGCCTGTGCCTAGCCTGTGTCTAGCCTGTGTCTAGCCTGTGTCTAGCCTGTGTCTAGCCTGTGCCTTGCCTGTGCTGGCCTGTGCCTGGCCTGTGCCGTGTGCCTGTGTGCTAGCCTGTGTCTAGCCTGTGCCTAGCCTGTGTCTAGCCTGTGCCTAGCCTGTGCCTAGCCTGTGTCTAGCCTGTGCCTAGCCTGTGCCTAGCCTGTGCCTAGCCTGTGCCTAGCCTGTGTCTAGCCTGTGCCTAGCCTGTGCCTGGCCTGTGCACTGGCCTGTGCCTAGCCTGTGTCTAGCCTGTGTCTAGCCTGTGCCTAGCCTGTGTCTGGCCTGTGCCTAGCCTGTGCCTGGCCTGTGCCTAGCCTGTGTCCTAGCCTGTGTCTAGCCTGTGCCTGGTGCTGTGCCTGTGTCTAGCCTGTGTCTAGCCTGTGCCTAGCCTGTGTCTAGCCTGTGTCTGGCATGTCTAGCTGTGTGCCTAGCCTGTGTCTAGCCTGTGTCTAGCCTGTGCCTGGCCTGTGTCTAGCCTGTGCCTAGCCTGTGCCTAGCCTGTGTCTAGCCTGTGTCTAGCCTGTGCCTAGCCTGTGCCTGGCCTGTGTCTAGCCTGTGTCTAGCCTGTGTCTAGCCTGTGCCTAGCCTGTGCCTAGCCTGTGTCTAGCCTGTGCCTAGCCTGTGCCTAGCCTGTGTCTAGCCTGTGCCTAGCCTGTGTCTAGCCTGTGTCTAGCCTGTGTCTAGCCTGTGTGCCTGTGCCTAGCCTGTGTCTAGCCTGTGTCTAGCCTGTGCCTAGCCTGTGCCTAGCCTGTGCCTAGCCTGTGCCTAGCCTGTGCCTGGCCTGTGCCTAGCCTGTGCCTAGCCTGTGTCTAGCCTGTGTCTAGCCTGTGCCTAGCCTGTGTCTAGCCTGTGCCTAGCCTGTGCCTAGCCTGTGTCTGGCCTGTGTCTAGCCTGTGCCTAGCCTGTGTCTAGCCTGTGTCTAGCCTGTGTCTAGCCTGTGTCTAGCCTGTGCCTAGCCTGTGCTAGCCTGTGCCTAGCCTGTGCCTAGCCTGTGTCTAGCCTGTGCCTAGCCTGTGCCTAGCCTGTGTCTGGCCTGTGTCTAGCCTGTGTCTAGCCTGTGTCCTAGCCTGTGCCTAGCCTGTGCCTAGCCTGTGTCTAGCCTGTGTCTAGCCTGTGTCTAGCCTGTGCCTGTGCCTAGCCTGTGTCTAGCCTGTGCTGCCTGCTTGCCTGTGTCTAGCCTGTGCCTAGCCTGTGCCTAGCCTGTGCCTAGCCTGTGTCTAGCCTGTGTCTAGCCTGTGCCTAGCCTGTGTCTAGCCTGTGCCTAGCCTGTGCCTAGCCTGTGCCTAGCCTGTGTCTAGCCTGTGTCTAGCCTGTGTCTAGCCTGTGTCTGGCCTGTGCCTAGCCTGTGTCTAGCCTGTGCCTAGCCTGTGTCTGGCCTGTGCTAGCCTGTGCCTAGCCTGTGTGTCTAGCCTGTGTCTAGCCTGTGTCTAGCCTGTGCCTAGCCTGTGCCTAGCCTGTGTCTAGCCTGTGTCTAGCCTGTGTCTGGCCTGTGTCCTAGCCTGTGTCCTAGCCTGTGTCTAGCCTGTGTCTAGCCTGTGTCTAGCCTGTGTCTAGCCTGTGTCTAGCCTGTGTCTAGCCTGTGTCCTGTGCCTGTGTGCTAGCCTGTGTCTAGCCTGTGCCTGGCCTGTGTCTAGCCTGTGTCTAGCCTGTGCCTGGCCTGTGTCTGGCCTGTGTCTAGCCTGTGTCTAGCCTGTGCCTGTGCTAGCCTGTGCCTAGCCTGTGTCTAGCCTGTGCCTAGCCTGTGTCTAGCCTGTGTCTAGCCTGTGTCTAGCCTGTGTCTAGCCTGTGCCTAGCCTGTGTCTAGCCTGTGTCTAGCCTGTGTCTAGCCTGTGCCTGGCCTGTGCCTGGCCTGTGTGCCTAGCCTGTGCCTAGCCTGTGTCTGGCCTGTGTCTGGCCTGTGCCTAGCCTGTGCCTGGCCTGTGCCTAGCCTGTGTGCCTAGCCTGTGTCTAGCCTGTGCCTAGCCTGTGCCTAGCCTGTGTCTAGCCTGTGCCTAGCCTGTGCCTAGCCTGTGCCTAGCCTGTGTCTAGCCTGTGCCTAGCCTGTGTCTAGCCTGTGCCTAGCCTGTGCCTAGCCTGTGCCTAGCCTGTGTCTAGCCTGTGTCTAGCCTGTGCCTGGCCTGTGTGCCTGGCCTGTGCCTAGCCTGTGCCTAGCCTGTGTCTAGCCTGTGCCTAGCCTGTGTGCCTAGCCTGTGCCTAGCCTGTGTCTAGCCTGTGCCTGTCTAGCCTGTGTCTAGCCTGTGTCTAGCCTGTGCCTAGCCTGTGTCTAGCCTGTGTCTAGCCTGTGTCTAGCCTGTGTCTAGCCTGTGTCTAGCCTGTGTCTAGCCTGTGTCTGGCCTGTGCCTAGCCTGTGTGCTAGCCTGTGCCTAGCCTGTGCCTAGCCTGTGTCTAGCCTGTGTCTAGCCTGTGCCTAGCCTGTGTCTAGCCTGTGTCTAGCCTGTGCCTAGCCTGTGTCTAGCCTGTGTCTAGCCTGTGCCTAGCCTGTGTGTCTGTGTGCCTAGCCTGTGCCTAGCCTGTGTCTAGCCTGTGTCTAGCCTGTGTCTAGCCTGTGCCTGTGTCTAGCCTGTGCCTAGCCTGTGTCTAGCCTGTGCCTAGCCTGTGCCTAGCCTGTGTCTAGCCTGTGTCTAGCCTGTGCCTGTGCCTGTGTCTAGCCTGTGTCTAGCCTGTGCCTAGCCTGTGTCTGGCCTGTGTCTAGCCTGTGCCTAGCCTGTGTCTAGCCTGTGTCTAGCCTGTGCCTAGCCTGTGTCCTAGCCTGTGTCTAGCCTGTGTCTAGCCTGTGTCTGGCCTGTGTCTAGCCTGTGTCTAGCCTGTGTCTAGCCTGTGTCTAGCCTGTGTCTAGCCTGTGCCTAGCCTGTGCCTAGCCTGTGTCTGGCCTGTGCCTAGCCTGTGTCTAGCCTGTGTCTAGCCTGTGTCTAGCCTGTGCCTAGCCTGTGCCTAGCCTGTGTCTAGCCTGTGCCTGTGTCTGGCCTGTGTCTAGCCTGTGTCTAGCCTGTGTCTGGCCTGTGTCTAGCCTGTGTCTAGCCTGTGTCTAGCCTGTGTCTAGCCAGTGTCTAGCCTGTGCCTAGCCTGTGTCTAGCCTGTGTCTAGCCTGTGCCTAGCCTGTGTCTAGCCTGTGTCTAGCCTGTGCCTAGCCTGTGTCTAGCCTGTGTCTAGCCTGTGTCTAGCCTGTGTGCTGGCCTGTGCCTAGCCTGTGCCTAGCCTGTGTCTAGCCTGTGTCTAGCCTGTGTCCTGTGCCTGTGCCTGTGCCTGTGTGTCTAGCCTGTGCCTAGCCTGTGCCTAGCCTGTGTCTAGCCTGTGTCTAGCCTGTGTCCTAGCCTGTGCCTAGCCTGTGTCTAGCCTGTGCCTAGCCTGTGTCTAGCCTGTGTCTAGCCTGTGTCTAGCCTGTGTCTAGCCTGTGTCTAGCCTGTGTCTAGCCTGTGTCTAGCCTGTGTCTAGCCTGTGCCTAGCCTGTGTCTAGCCTGTGTCTAGCCTGTGTCTAGCCTGTGTCTAGCCTGTGTCTAGCCTGTGTCTAGCCTGTGCCTAGCCTGTGTCTGTGTGTCTAGCCTGTGCCTAGCCTGTGTCTAGCCTGTGTCTAGCCTGTGCCTAGCCTGTGCCTAGCCTGTGCCTAGCCTGTGTCTAGCCTGTGTCTAGCCTGTGCCTAGCCTGTGTCTAGCCTGTGTCTAGCCTGTGTCCTGTGCTAGCCTGTGCCTAGCCTGTGTCTAGCCTGTGCCTAGCCTGTGTCTAGCCTGTGCCTAGCCTGTGTCTGGCCTGTGTCTAGCCTGTGCCTAGCCTGTGTCTAGCCTGTGTCTAGGCCTGTGTCTAGCCTGTGTCTAGCCTGTGTCTAGCCTGTGTCTAGCCTGTGCCTGGCCTGTGTCTAGGCCTGTGTCTAGCCTGTGTCTAGCCTGTGTCTAGCCTGTGCCTAGCCTGTGTCTAGCCTGTGTCTAGCCTGTGTCTAGCCTGTGTCTAGCCTGTGTCTAGCCTGTGTCTTGGCCTGTGTCTAGCCTGTGTCTAGCCTGTGCCTAGCCTGTGCCTAGCCTGTGTCTAGCCTGTGTCTAGCCTGTGCCTGGCCTGTGTCTGGCCTGTGCCTAGCCTGTGCCTAGCCTGTGTCTAGCCTGTGTCTAGCCTGTGTCTGCCTGTGTCTGGCCTGTGCCTAGCCTGTGCCTAGCCTGTGTCTAGCCTGTGTCTAGCCTGTGCCTAGCCTGTGTCTGGCCTGTGCCTAGCCTGTGCCTAGCCTGTGTCTAGCCTGTGTCCTAGCCTGTGCCTAGCCTGTGTCTAGCCTGTGCCTAGCCTGTGTCCTAGCCTGTGTCTAGCCTGTGTCTGGCCTGTGCCTGGCCTGTGTCTGGCCTGTGTCTAGCCTGTGCCTAGCCTGTGTCTAGCCTGTGTCTAGCCTGTGTCTAGCCTGTGTCTAGCCTGTGTCTAGCCTGTGTCTAGCCTGTGTCTAGCCTGTGTCTAGCCTGTGTCTAGCCTGTGTCTAGCCTGTGCCTAGCCTGTGTCTAGCCTGTGTCTAGCCTGTGCCTAGCCTGTGTCTAGCCTGTGCCTAGCCTGTGCCTGTGTCTAGCCTGTGTCTAGCCTGTGCCTAGCCTGTGCCTAGCCTGTGTCTAGCCTGTGTCTAGCCTGTGCCTAGCCTGTGTCTAGGCCTGTGTCTAGCCTGTGTCTAGCCTGTGTCTAGCCTGTGTCTAGCCTGTGTCTAGCCTGTGTCTAGCCTGCTGTGCCTGGCCTGTGTGCCTAGCCTGTGTCTAGCCTGTGCCTAGCCTGTGTGTCTAGCCTGTGTCTAGCCTGTGTCCTAGCCTGTGTCTAGCCTGTGTCTAGCCTGTGTCTAGCCTGTGTCTAGCCTGTGTCTGGCCTGTGTCTAGCCTGTGTCTAGCCTGTGTCTAGCCTGTGTCCTAGCCTGTGCCTAGCCTGTGTCTAGCCTGTGCCTAGCCTGTGTCTAGCCTGTGTCTAGCCTGTGTCTAGCCTGTGCCTAGCCTGTGCCTAGCCTGTGCCTAGCCTGTGCCTAGCCTGTGTCTAGCCTGTGTCTAGCCTGTGTCTAGCCTGTGTCTGGCCTGTGTCTAGCCTGTGTCTAGCCTGTGTCTAGCCTGTGTCTAGCCTGTGCCTAGCCTGTGTCTAGCCTGTGCCTAGCCTGTGTCTAGCCTGTGTCTAGCCTGTGTCTAGCCTGTGTCTGGCCTGTGTCTAGCCTGTGCCTAGCCTGTGTCTAGCCTGTGTCTAGCCTGTGCCTAGCCTGTGCCTAGGCCTGTGTCTAGCCTGTGCCTGGCCTGTGTGCCTAGCCTGTGTCCTGCCTAGCCTGTGTCTAGCCTGTGTCTAGCCTGTGTCTAGCCTGTGTCTAGCCTGTGCCTAGCCTGTGTCTGGCCTGTGTCCTAGCCTGTGTCTAGCCTGTGTCTAGCCTGTGTCTAGCCTGTGCCTCTGCCTGTGCCTAGCCTGTGCCTAGCCTGTGTCTAGCCTGTGTCTGGCCTGTGTCTAGCCTGTGTCTAGCCTGTGTCTGGCCTGTGTCTAGCCTGTGTCTAGCCTGTGTCTAGCCTGTGTCTAGCCTGTGTCTAGCCTGTGTCTGGCCTGTGTCTAGCCTGTGTCTAGCCTGTGTCTAGCCTGTGTCTAGCCTGTGTCTAGCCTGTGTCTAGCCTGTGTCTAGCCTGTGTCTAGCCTGTGTCTAGCCTGTGTCCTGTCCTGTGCCTGGCCTGTGTCTAGCCTGTGTCTAGCCTGTGTCTAGCCTGTGCCTAGGCCTGTGTCTAGCCTGTGTCTAGCCTGTGCCTAGCCTGTGTCTAGCCTGTGTCTAGCCTGTGTCTAGCCTGTGTCTAGCCTGTGTCTAGCCTGTGTCTAGCCTGTGTGTCTAGCCTGTGTCTAGCCTGTGTCTGGCCTGTGTCTAGCCTGTGTCTAGCCTGTGTCTAGCCTGTGTCTAGCCTGTGTCCTAGCCTGTGCCTAGCCTGTGTCTAGCCTGTGTCTAGCCTGTGCCTAGCCTGTGTCTAGCCTGTGTCTAGCCTGTGTCTAGCCTGTGTCTAGCCTGTGTCTAGCCTGTGTCTAGCCTGTGTCTAGCCTGTGTCTAGCCTGTGTCTAGCCTGTGTCTAGCCTGTGTCTGGCCTGTGTCTAGCCTGTGTCTAGCCTGTGTCTAGCCTGTGTCTAGCCTGTGTCTAGCCTGTGTCTAGCCTGTGTCTAGCCTGTGTCTGGCCTGTGTCTAGCCTGTGTGTAGCCTGTGTCTAGCCTGTGTCTAGCCTGTGTCTAGCCTGTGTCTAGCCTGTGTCTAGCCTGTGTCTAGCCTGTGTCTAGCCTGTGTCTAGCCTGTGTCTAGCCTGTGTCTGGCCTGTGTCTAGCCTGTGTCTAGCCTGTGTCTAGCCTGTGTCTAGCCTGTGTCTAGCCTGTGTCTAGCCTGTGTCTGGCCTGTGCCTAGCCTGTGTCTAGCCTGTGTCTAGCCTGTGTCTAGCCTGTGTCTAGCCTGTGTCTAGCCTGTGTCTAGCCTGTGTCTAGCCTGTGTCTAGCCTGTGTCTGGCCTGTGTCTAGCCTGTGTGTAGCCTGTGTCTAGCCTGTGTCTAGCCTGTGTCTAGCCTGTGTCTAGCCTGTGTCTAGCCTGTGTCTAGCCTGTGTCTAGCCTGTGTCTAGCCTGTGTCTAGCCTGTGTCTAGCCTGTGTCTGGCCTGTGTCTAGCCTGTGTCTAGCCTGTGCCTAGCCTGTGTCTAGCCTGTGCCTAGCCTGTGCCTAGCCTGTGTCCTGTGCCTAGCCTGTGTCTGGCCTGTGTCTGGCCTGTGTCTAGCCTGTGTCTAGCCTGTGTCTGGCCTGTGTCTGGCCTGTGTCTAGCCTGTGTCTAGCCTGTGTCCTGGCCTGTGTCTAGCCTGTGTCTAGCCTGTGTCTGGCCTGTGTCTAGCCTGTGTCTAGCCTGTGTCTGGCCTGTGTCTGGCCTGTGTCTAGCCTGTGTCTAGCCTGTGTCTAGCCTGTGTCTAGCCTGTGCCTAGCCTGTGCCTGGCCTGTGCCTAGCCTGTGCCTGGCCTGTGTCTAGCCTGTGTCTAGCCTGTGCCTAGCCTGTGTCTGGCCTGTGCCTAGCCTGTGTCTGCTAGCCTGTGTCTAGCCTGTGTCTAGCCTGTGCCTAGCCTGTGTCTGGCCTGTGTCTAGCCTGTGTCTAGCCTGTGTCTGGCCTGTGTCTAGCCTGTGTCTAGCCTGTGTCTAGCCTGTGTCTAGCCTGTGCCTAGCCTGTGTCTAGCCTGTGTCTGGCCTGTGTCTAGCCTGTGTCTAGCCTGTGTCTAGCCTGTGCCTTGCCTGTGTCTGGCCTGTGCCTAGCCTGTGCCTAGCCTGTGTCTAGCCTGTGTCTAGCCTGTGCCTAGCCTGTGTGCCTGTGCTGTGTGCCTAGCCTGTGTCTAGCCTGTGTCTAGCCTGTGTCCTGTGCCTAGCCTGTGTCTAGCCTGTGTCTAGCCTGTGTCTAGCCTGTGTCTGGCCTGTGTCTGGCCTGTGCCTGGCCTGTGCCTAGCCTGTGTCTAGCCTGTGCCTAGCCTGTGCCTAGCCTGTGCCTAGCCTGTGTCTGCCAGTGCCTAGCCTGTGTCTAGCCTGTGTCTAGCCTGTGTCTGGCCTGTGTCTGGCCTGTGCCTAGCCTGTGCCTAGCCTGTGTCTGGCCTGTGTCTAGCCTGTGCCTAGCCTGTGCCTAGCCTGTGTCTAGCCTGTGCCTAGCCTGTGTCTAGCCTGTGTCTAGCCTGTGTCTAGCCTGTGTCTGGCCTGTGCCTGTCTAGCCTGTGCCTAGCCTGTGCCTAGCCTGTGTCTAGCCTGTGTCTAGCCTGTGTCTAGCCTGTGTCTGGCCTGTGTCTGGCCTGTGTCTAGCCTGTGTCTGGCCTGTGTCTAGCCTGTGCCTAGCCTGTGTCTGGCCTGTGCCTAGCCTGTGTCTAGCCTGTGTCTAGCCTGTGTCTAGCCTGTGTCTAGCCTGTGTCTGGCCTGTGTCTAGCCTGTGCCTGTGCCTGTGTCTGCCTGTGCCTGGCCTGTGTCTGGCCTGTGTCTAGCCTGTGTCTAGCCTGTGTCTAGCCTGTGTCTGGCCTGTGCCTAGCCTGTGTCTGGCCTGTGTCTAGCCTGTGCCTAGCCTGTGTCTAGCCTGTGTCTAGCCTGTGTCTAGCCTGTGTCTAGCCTGTGTCTAGCCTGTGCCTAGCCTGTGTCTAGCCTGTGCCTAGCCTGTGTCTAGCCTGTGCCTAGCCTGTGCCTAGCCTGTGTCTAGCCTGTGTCTAGCCTGTGTCTGGCCTGTGTCTAGCCTGTGTCTAGCCTGTGCCTGGCCTGTGTCTGGCCTGTGCCTGGCCTGTGCCTAGCCTGTGTCTGGCCTGTGTCTAGCCTGTGCCTAGCCTGTGTCTGGCCTGTGTCTGGCCTGTGTGT
>JAEIFO010000304.1:0-63250 GCA_018903695.1 Zaprionus gabonicus | reverse complement strand
CCCTTTATTTTCAAAAACAAATAAAATATGTGTGTATGCAATATTTAAGACAATCAATAAGTTAAGAATGTCAGAGCGGGACGCCAACACATGCATGTCTGCGTGAGCTTATCAGAAGCATTAATGAACTCTTGGATTGCCATTTTTATTGCCAGTGAAATTTGATGACCAACTGAACGAGTGATTGGAGGAATGTGCACCGAAATTTTTGGACCGAAATTTTTGAAATTTCAGTAGCCTTAGATGTGGCCGGAGTTGAAACTTTCCGTATAGTGGCTGGAGAAGGTGTTCTACCAAGTAGGGAACTTGGAAGAGAGCTGGAGCGTCTATGCGTAGTCGTGGGTACAATAAGGTGTTTCTTGGTGTCTTTACCACTATCAATTGGCATAACAAGCTTTCAAAAAAAGCGAAAAAAATGCAATTGATGCTGGTGACGGAGCCAGAAACGTGAAACAGAAGAGCGTAGGAAATCGGACGAGCAGAATTTATTGTTTTAATAATAAACAAGAATGTTCTACAAATAGAACGGAACTTTATCGAAACTATTGAGCGAGAAATTTGTTGATAAGTTACAAAGCAACACGTTGTTTTTTTTGGGAAAAAATTTCAAAAAAAAATAAATAATATAATATATAATATAAATATTATTTTATAATTATCGATATATTTTATTGAGTGATAATAATTATCGAAACAATTATTATACTCAGCGTGAAATTCTGAGAGAAGGAAACGAAAAATAATTTATATAAAAAATAGTAAATTATAATGTAAAAAAAATAAATAAATAATTATTTATTATTAGGAGATATTTTCTCAGACGGAGGAAAATATATTCGATAATTTTTGCAATGTTGCAGCGCTTTGTAATACCACAATGCACAATGAGACGATAAAATAAAAAAATAAGTTATTTTGAAAGTCACGGTTGCCCACTAAGTGATTTTTAATATTTGAGCTAGTGCAGCCCTGGAACGATAACACTGAGTGAATGAAACGAAGTGGTGGTCGGTCGATTGTGATCGAACTGCGATCACTAAGTCGAACTGCGATCACTATGGCTGAGAAAGGTAAACAATGAATAATTTATTTGCCTAAATGCAATAAATTTCGAGTGTCGAGTTTTCCCTTTATTTTTGAAAACAAATAAAAATGTGTGTATGGTGTATGTAATCAAATACTTATATGTAAATTTATTTAATAATACGACTATGTATCTTGTTGTGCCGGTGCAGCCGCAATATTGCTGCCGGTCAAAATTTATTGATATTTAATAAATGAAGCAAAAAAAGTGGAAGTCGAGTGTTATCTTTCTTTATTAAATTGGGACGTACAATTGCCCCTTGAGGTTGGGACCTTGGCAATGTAGTATAATGGGCAACGTAAGTATGTGACAAGAAATATATATATGTACATACGACTTTTATTTGGAGATTGTATATACCTTTGTTCAAAAAGGGGGTAGGAGAAGGTACATACATATATGTGGCAGAGGCTTGCAAATACAAGTATAGTGGATAAGACTGTGTGTAATTTGTCTTTTCATACGTATATATGTATGGACAATTTGAAAGATGGTAGTCGTCTGTAAGTATGTATTTGCTTACAAATGCAACACATATGTACATTCAGAGATGCCGGTCGCTAATTGCGAGGTTAGAACGAAAAGGAGAAGAGATCTCTCTTTTCGCACAGGAAAAATTACACACAGCCCTCTGCCGTATAAGATAAGTAAAAAAAAAGGTTTAGTACTTATCTGGGATCCTGACAAGATGCCGTCTTCGTTTGGTTCGAGCGGAGAGGGGGGATGATAATCCAGCGACGCAAAGTCCAACGCCGAAATAAATATATAATCCGGCTCGAAGGACCAATGTTTGTGGTGGCGGCCTTGTAGGGATTCTTCCTTCCTATTGGGGATCGTGACGTGGGGCTGAAATACCTGTGGTTGAGAAACCGACGCGAAAACAAGTCGAATAAAAAGAACAAATCGGGGGCGCGTGGCGTTCACTTCACTATATATTTCAATACTGACTTCATTTACATAAATTTATGTATTTTAATCCTAACTTAACATAACTTGACATTTTGGATAAAAGAGCGTGAGAGCCCTTAGTGACTCTCGCACTGTTTACGCCAATATGCTGCCTACTTTTAGGCGGCGGGTTTCGGCGTAAACAGAAAGAAAAGGACCATTTCCAGTCATTTCAATGGTACATCACACTTACAACGCAGCTAACACTTTTAGCAACAAACTTACAATGAATGCAGAGTGAAATTATTAATGTATTAACAGACATTCGTCATAATACGATAAGTCCAGCACTGATTTCACCAAAACAATTAAAGCAACAATTGAATCAAATACGAGAATACCTGAAGAATGACCAAATGCTACCTGTCACGCCGGACAACATGCTAATGCTCTACAAAATGATGAGGGCTGAAGGAACTATAGTAAATAATCATGTAATTATCAAAATTACATTACCATTAGTATCCACACAAATGCTTGAAATATTTAAGCTCAGTCCTATTCCATCAACATCGGAGAATGGAATAATCAACTATGACATCAAGATTCCGTTCATTGCAATCAACAATCATCGAGATGAATTTGTAGAACTGACAGAAATGGATTTTCGAAATTGCTATCCAAGAGACACTGACGATTTCATATGCAGAAATAAACAAGCAAAATTCACAACCGAAACTAGTTGCGAAATGAAATTGTTTCACAACAGAACAGATGCATCATGTCATTTGACACAGTCAAACAAAACATTTACACTACTAAACATGCATGCAAGAAATCACTGGATATTTGCTACAAATTCTCAAGTACAATTATCAGCGGTGTGTCCGGATGGAGCATCAGACATCACTTTACAAAACTCTGGAATACTAAGTGTAACTGCTGGATGTACACTACGAAACTCATTGATGACTCTCACCAGTCAAGACACCATCAAGACAATCACACCTACGTCGTTCGCTCGTTTTGGAGATATGATCAACAAAATTAAAACAACAACAGAACAACCTGGCACCACACTAACAAAGGAAGAGTTGATGCAACATTACATCAACTTACAACAACTACGAAAGAAACTCTTTCCAAGCAACACATTTCAATTTCCTCAAGAAATTGAACATCATCACATCGCATTATACAGTGGACTCCTGTTCATGATGATCATGTCCACACTCTATATTAGAACCAACTACTACAAAGGAAGGACATCCGACAAATCAGATCCACCAACCGAAGAGAACCCACTTCAATTTAGAATCAATATCGACGATTCTTGAACATATGTTCAATGGCCGGGAGGATGTACGATTTTACATAACTGCAGAAAATCGTACGCTGCAGATGATACGCAGGCACACTGCTATCTTAAGCAGATAGGCGACAGGGTACGTTTCTCACGTACCTAAATCAACAGTGACCCTTTACTGATATGCACTGACCGTCGCTGGTAGGCATACAGACATAACAAATACTGACCGTTCGCTGAGATGCAGGCGGACTTAGTAAACATCGACCCGTCATCACTATGCATGCAGAGGCACGATTTCGCACCATCTGCATGCCATAAATCAGCAAATATCATTAGACTTAGATAGTAACATTTGTCTTTTATCATGCATTTAGAACCTAAGTAAATATCTAGCTTGTAAGAAACGTGTATATAAACCCCACAACGAAGAAAATAAAATCAGTATGAAAAGTAACTCTCACTTGACTACTCATTCTTACTCCGCAGCCCAATTTGTTTCTGTACTTATTGCGGCGACCTCTGCCACATGGTTATGCACCTGGGGCAAGCAAACTTAATAATAACATAATAAAATACAGTTGGTATTACTCCGACGTTGAATGATCTCAATTGAATAATAAAAGAATAAAATACAGTATTGATATTACTCCGACGTTAAGTGATATCAATTCAATCTAAATATCTAATAGAAAAATGTGGGACTCTAGTTGAGTCCTCACACTATTAATATGCGTGCTCTTTTGTATGCGTTCTCTAGTCTAAACTTAACTTCTTTTGCGTAGTCATCTACGTAATATATAGGGTCTATATTATCTATGCTACTAAGTTGTTTTGCTAAGTTACTAGTTTTGCCTAATTACAAGTTCATATGGACAGTAATTATGTGTTACGGACGGTGTAGTGTTAAAACAATACACAAAATATTGTAAACATATGTCCCAGTCAGTTTTATCTGCTGATATATATGAACGAATGTACTCGTTGAAGGTTCTATGACTTCTTTCAACAGTACCTAATCTCTGGTGGTGGTGAGCTGTAGACGTTATGTTGTCTATTTTTAAATATTTGCGCAAGTCGGCTATAATGCTATTTTTATATTCTGTTCCCATATCCGTAATGAACGTCTTCATTGGACCGTACTTCAGAATAAAAGATTCAACTATAGCTTTTGCGACTGTATTTGCATTTTTATTCGGTATGGGAATTGCAACTAAATATTTAGTTAAGTCACAAATGAGAGTGACTGCATATTCGTTGCCATTTTCCGACTTTGGTAGAGGACCTATAGTGTCCACTATAACTCTGTCGAAAGCATGTTCATTCGTCAACCTGGCTGTTGATGATTTTAAGCATTGCCGGGTTCTTGGGGTAGTAACGTTGCTTTATTGGCCGGTCGTCTTTCATCACGTTCACATGTTCGGTGATCGTGGAGACGCCGGACAATCCCTCGAACTTGCTGAGCTCTTCCTCCTGGTCCTGGTGTTCCCTTGATTTGATGCTAGCCGCGCGTTTGCCGGCTGCATCCCGATGCTCGTTGTCCTGGTTCTGTTGATCCCTTGGTTCGATGCTAGCCGCGCGGTTCCCGGCTGCATCGCGATGCTCGTTGTCCTGGTTCTGTTGTCCTTGTCTTGGACTGGCCAGGCTGTTTGGATACAGTGCAAGATGTTCCCAGTTGTACATCCGCCTATGGGGCCCACGGTGCGCCTCGTTGTTCGCCGTTCCATTGTTGTCGCTGCTGCTCCCGTTCACGGGCCACCTCGTAATTGATGACTAACGCCGTCAGTTCCCGCAAGGTCCGGAAATCGTTGCGCCGCACGAAGAGCTGGTAGCTGGGTTGCAAGTTCTCGTATACTCGCTCTAGTTCCTGGGCCTCGGTGTAGCCAGCTCTGCGCATCATTAGGCGAATGTCAACCATATAAGTTTTATATGGTTCCCCCGCCTTCTGGTACCGCAGCCTAATCTCGTCCTACAATCGCTGGAAGTAGCGAGGAGGCAAGAAGAATTCGAGGAATTCCTTGCGGAAGACGGTCCATGTCTCCCCTTGGAGCCCGCTGGTCCGGAACCAATCCTCGGCGGCGCCCGTCAGCAGTTCTGGAAGCGCCTGCGGGATGTCTCGGGTGTCGATCCTGTAGGTGGTTGCTCGCTCTTCCAGTCGCTCTACGAAACGTAGGGGGTCGGACCTGCCGTCAAACGTTATGCCCCACCTACGCATGCGGTCCGCTGTGTGTGCCAGCGATGTGTTGTCACTCCTCTCGGCTGCCCCCGGATACCCCTGTTCCGGCCGTTCGGCCATTCGCGGCACTGTCATCGCGGGGATGGGCACTGTGAGGCTGGGCAACGTGGGTTTTTGTTCTTCTGCGGCTTTGTTTGCTGCTTTGAGGCGATCCTCAGCCCCGGTCTCCCTTGCTGGTGAACTCCCACCGGTCCTTGTGATGGGCAACCTCCTGTCTGGACTCACGGAGTTGCCGAATTGCGCCTCCAGCGCCGCCAACCGGTCCAGAGTGGCTGAGGTGTGGTCTTTCCGATGGACGAAAGTTGCCATCCGCGCGCGCAGCTCCTCCACGGTGCCCTCTCGGTCGAGGTTAAACTCGTCCGCCAGCGCCTCGAGTTCGCCCTTCCTCCGGAAGGATATCCAGCGAACTCCGACCATAATTCTCTAAGGCTTCTGTCAGGATACGAGTTGGCTCT
Source organism: Zaprionus gabonicus (assembly GCA_018903695.1). Lineage (NCBI taxonomy): Eukaryota > Metazoa > Arthropoda > Insecta > Diptera > Drosophilidae > Zaprionus > Zaprionus gabonicus. The sequence goes on along the minus strand of JAEIFO010000304.1, from coordinate 57,281 downwards.
TCCTACGATGAGTCCTTTGTTTTCGCGTTCCAGTTAGTTGTATTGATTTTTCAGGGATGTTTCCGTAGTTTTTAGGGATTCCTACCAAGGATCCCTACACGTCGCCGGCTTGTTCGATGATTTTTTTTTGTTTATTTTTTAAGGATTTCGCAGGTCGGTTGCTCCTACGAAGGATCCTTTTTGTTTAAATTTTTATTTCACTTGGATTGCTAGTTTTTTTTTTTTATTCTCTAAGGATTTCGTAGGTTGGTTGTTCCCTACGAAGGATCCTTTTAATTTTATTTCACTGGCTTGCTGGTTTTACTTGTACTCGACTTGTTCTCTTCAAGCGCTGTTCACTGACTGCCGTCTGCTAGCCGGCAGACGGCCTTATATACAAATGCGGTGGGGCCTCGGGTGGCCCGATCGTGTCACGCGGTGAGGTTCGGGTCGCTTACCCCCCCCGAAGGCAACCCGGCAGGTCCCCTCTCGTCAAGTTTTTTTTTTGTTGTGCGAGACGTTCGGTGCTAGGCGTCTCCCTACGGGGCCTCGTGTCGATTAGAATTTTTCCCTTTACTACCCCTCTTGCCCTCGTCCGACCTTCGGGTCCCTGTCCTTTGTCCCTACTCCTCGGTTTGTCTCTGCCCCCATATTCCCTGTCCTGGTCTGGTCCTGTCCGTCTCCTTGACTCCGCTTAAACCTATCCTTGCTAATCCTAAACTCCTTGCTCCTGCCATGCTTAAAACTATTCCTTGTTAATCCTAAAACTCCTCTCTTCTCCTTGTCTAACCTCTTCGGCTGCCTGGAGAGCGCGTCTGCCACCACGTTCTGGTTGCCCTTCCTATAGTGGACGTCGAACTGGTACTGTTAGGTAGCACCGAAGTTTCCGGATGGCCCAGATGATAGCCATGCACTCTTTTGCAGTTGCAAATTTCGAATTTCCTGCTGAAGTCGGGGCATACTAACACCAAGGCTTCGGTGAGTAACGCCTTCAGTTTGTCGAATGCCCCCTGCTGCTCCTCCTTCCACTCCCAACGACGACCTTTGCGCAGCAACTGCGACATGGGGAGTACCACCGTCGCAAAGTTTGGGACGAAGCGTATATACCAACCTCAACCTCGTGAAGACCTCACGCAAGTTGTGTACGTGCTCCTCCACCGATGTTCCGATGGCTATGATGTCATCCAGGTAGGCGAAGGCATGCGGTTCCATCTCGGGTGCTATCACGCGGTCCAGGGCGCGCTGGAACGTTGCTGGGGCGGAGTGAAGTTCGAACGGCATGACCTTCCATTATACATTCGCGGCTCTGCTTGGCCATTGGTATTTGCCAGTAGCCGCTTTTCAGGTCCAGCGTGCTGATGTATCGCGCATTCCGGAGTCGTACCAAGATTGAGTTAATTCTTGTGAGAGGGTAGGCATCAGGGACAGAGTGCGCGTTCAACTGCCGAAAGTCCACGCACATCCGAGTCTCGCCTGACTTTTTGCCCACCAAAACGATCGGGGCGCTGTGCGGGCTTTTGGTGGGCTCGATACACCCTTCCCTGAGGAATTCGTCAACCTGGTTGTTGATGATTTTAAGCATTACCGGGTTCTTGGGGTAGTAACGTTGTTTTATTGGCCGGTCGTCTTTCATCACGATCACATGTTCGGTGATCGTGGAGACGCCGGACAATCCCTCGAACTTGCTGAGCTCTTCCTCCTGGTCCTGGTGTTCCCTTGATTTGATGCTAGCCGCGCGGTTGCCGGCTGCATCCCGATGCTCGTTGTCCTGGTTCTGTTGTTTCCTTGGTTCGATGCTAGCCGCGCGGTTGCCGGCTGCATCGCAATGCTCGGTGTCTTTGTCCTTGTTCTTATTGTCCTTGTCTTGGACTGGCCAGGCTGTTTGGATGCAGTGCAAGATGTTCCCAGTTGTACATCCGCCCATGTTGCCCGTGTGAGTTCCTTGCGAGTGCCATCGGCCAGAGCGACCACTGTCTTAACTTGACATTGGTTGTCTGAATTCCCAATTTTCTGCGCCAGTCGTTCTCCGATGAAGCTCCTCGTCGCGCCCGTGTCGACGGTTGCCCACAGTGCGTAGCCCTCGATTATGACTCGCGCTGAGATGCGTCCGCCCTGTATTCGCAATACGCTGGCTACTTCCGAGTGCTGAGGACCTGTGCCCCCGCTGCCTCGGGTTTCAGTGGGGGCGACTGTCCGTTTCCCGGAGCCTGGACTTGGCAACAGTCCACGGTACGCACCCCTTGCTTTCCGCAGGTCCAGCAGAACAAGAGGTGCTGCCCCCGGCATTCGCGGGCGAAGTGTCCGGCCACTCCGCAGTTACGGCATGCTTCCCTTACGTTGATTGGTGACTGTTCTCCCGAACTCGCATGGGTCGTTTGGGTGTCGCGGCCGGAATGTGATGCTCCATTCCCTGGGGCCCACGGTGCGACTCTTTGTTCACCGTTCCATTGTTGTCGCTGCTGCTCCCGTTCACGGGCCACCTCGTAATTGATGACTAGCGCCGTCAGGTCCCGCAAGGTCCGGAAATCATTGCGCTGCACGAAGAGCTGGTAGCTGGGTTGCAAGTTCTCGTATACTCGCTCTAGTTCCTGGGCCTCAGTGTAGCCAGCCTAATCTCGTCCTCCAATCGCTGGAAGTAGCGAGGAGGCAAGAAGAATTCGAGGAATTCCTTGCGGAAGACGGTCCATGTCTCCCCTTGGAGCCCGCTGGTCCGGAATTAATCCTCGGCGGCGCCCGTCAGCAGTTCTGGAAGCGCCTGCGGGATGTCTCGGGTGTCGATCCTGTAGGTGGTTGCTCGCTCTTCCAGTCGCTCTACGAAACGTAGGGGGTCGGACCTGCCGTCAAACGTTATGCCCCACCTACGCATGCGGTCCGCTGTGTGTGCCAGCGATGTGTTGTCGCTCCTCTCGGCTGCCCCCGGATACCCCTGTTCCGGCCGTTCGGCCATTCGCGGCACTGTCATCGCGGGCACTGTTTTCGCGTTCCAGTTAGTTGTATTGATTTTTCAGGGATGTTTCCGTAGTTTTTAGGGATTCCTACAAAGGATCCCTACACGTCGCCGGCTTGTTCGATGATTTTTTTTGTTTATTTTCTAAGGATTTCGCAGGTCGGTTGCTCCTACGAAGGATCCTTTTTGTTTAAATTTTTATTTCACTTGGATTGCTAGTTCTTTTTTCGTAGGTTGGTTGTTCCCTACGAAGGATCCTTTTTAATTTTATTTCACTGGCTTGCTGATTTTACTTGTACTCGACTTGTTCTCTTCAAGCGCTGTTCACTGACTGCCGTCTGCTGGCTGGCAGACGGCCTTATATACAAATGCGGTCCGGCCTCGGGTGGCCCGATTGAGTCACGCGGTGAGGTTCGGGTCTCTCTTCTCTTCTCCTTGTCTAACCTCTTCGCGTCCGTTTTCTTGTCTAGTCTGCTCTGTTCAATGTCCTGGTCTATATCCCTGTCTCTGTCCTCCTTTTCCCTCGTCTTTAGTAAGCCTATCCTGAATTTCCTTTTTTATTTTTTTCCGTTCCCCGTGCTTTCCTTGTTCGTATGTTTGACTGTATGTGTACCTAGTTTTTTCCCTATACGTGGCGAGCCCCTGGTCGATCTACGACGGTGCCCTCTCGGTCGAGGTTAAACTCGTCCGCCAGCGCCTCGAGTTCGCCCTTCCTCCGGAAGGATATCCAGCGAACAATCCGCCGGACAATCCCTCGAACTTGCTGAGCTCTTCCTTTTCTTAGTGTTCCTGCTACTAAGTTGTTTTGCTAAGTTACTAGTTTTGCCTAATTACAAGTTCATATGGACAGTAGTTATGTGTTACGGACGGTGTAGTGTTAAAACAATACACAAAATATTGTAACCATATGTCCCAGTCAGTTTTATCTGCTGATATATATGAACGAATGTACTCGTTGAAGGTTCTATGACTTCTTTCAACAGTACCTAATCTCTGGTGGTGGTGAGCTGTAGACGCTATGTTGTCTATTTTTAAATATTTGCGCAAGTCGGCTATAATGCTATTTTTGTATTCTGTTCCCATATCCGTAATGAACGTATTCATTGGACCGTACTTCAGAATAAAAGATTCAACTATAGCTTTTGCGATTGTATTTGCATTTTTATTCGGTATGGGAATTGCAACTAAATATTTAGTTAAGTCACAAATGAGAGTGACTGCATATTCGTTGCCATTTTCCGACTTTGGTAGAGGACTTATAGTGTAGAGTTGTTGATTTGGGTTCGTTTCACGGACTTAGTTCATTAGTTCACTTTTCGATGAACTATAGTTCATTCTTTAGTTCGTTCGTTGGAGTCTTTTAGTTCGTTATATAGTTCGATCTTTAGTTCATTTGTTTTTTGGTCTTTTGTTCTTTTGGTCTTTTGGTCTTTTGGTCTTTTGGTCTTTTGGTCTTTTGTTCTTTTGGTCTTTTGGTCTTTTGGTCTTTTGGTCTTTGAGTCTATTGGTGTTTGAGTCTTTTGGTCTTTGAGTCTTTTGGTCTTCGTTGGACAAAATCTTATTGTTTTATCTAATTTTGACATTCTTCGCGCATTTTTTCAACTGTCAATCGTTAAAAGTAATTGTTGTAAATAATAAGGGTTGCATGTGGTTTAAAAATATTTTATGACTTATTCTGTTAAAATTTAAATTATAAATAAAAACATGCGCGGAAAATGGGGAAATTAGATGAAACAATAATATTTTGACCAACGAAGAACAAAGGACTCAAAGACCAAAAGACTCAAACACCAAAAGACCAAAAGAACAAAAGACCAAAAGATCAAAAGACCAAAAGAACAAAAGACCAAAAGACCAAAAGAACAAAAGAACAAAAGACCAATGAACTAAAATCAGGGATTTAGTTCGTTAGTTCAGTTTGAGGATTAATTCAATCGAACTTGGTCTGAACTAAACGGTACAACTCTACTATAGTGTCCACTATAACTCTGTCGAAAGCATGTTCTGGGGTCTCAGTTAAAGTCATTGGGGTCTTTGTATGCTTTGTTATTTTCGCTTTTTGGCATTTTTGACATTTTTTAATGTAGTCTCTTATTTGTTTAGACATACCCTTCCAAAAATAATGTCTTTTGACCTTGACCAAGGTTTTTGAGGAATTCGTCAACCTGGTTGTTGATGATTTTAAGCATTACCGGGTTCTTGGGGTAGTAACGTTGTTTTATTGGCCGGTCGTCTTTCATCACGATCACATGTTCGGTGATCGTGGAGACGCCGGACAATCCCTCGAACTTGCTGAGCTCTTCCTCCTGGTCCTGGTGTTCCCTTGATTTGATGCTAGCCGCGCGGTTGCCGGCTGCATCCCGATGCTCGTTGTCCTGGTTCTGTTGTTTCCTTGGTTCGATGCTAGCCGCGCGGTTGCCGGCTGCATCGCAATGCTCGGTGTCTTTGTCCTTGTTCTTATTGTCCTTGTCTTGGACTGGCCAGGCTGTTTGGATGCAGTGCAAGATGTTCCCAGTTGTACATCCGCCCATGTTGCCCGTGTGAGTTCCCTTGCGAGTGCCATCGGCCAGAGCGACCACTGTCTTAACTTGACATTGGTTGTCTGAATTCCCAATTTTCTGCGCCAGTCGTTCTCCGATGAAGCTCCTCGTCGCGCCCGTGTCGACGGTTGCCCACAGTGCGTAGCCCTCGATTATGACTCGCGCTGAGATGCGTCCGCCCTGTATTCGCAATACGCTGGCTACTTCCGAGTGCTGACGACCTGTGCCCCCGCTGCCTCGGGTTTCAGTGGGGGCGACTGTCCGTTTCCCGGAGCCTGGACTTGGCAACTGTCCACGGTACGCACCCCTTGCTTTCCGCAGGTCCAGCAGAACAAGAGTCGCTGCCCCCGGCATTCGCGGGCGAAGTGTCCGGCCACTCCGCAGTTACGGCATGCTTCCCTTACGTTGATTGGTGACTGTTCTCCCGAACTCGCATGGGTCGTTTGGGTGTCGCGGCCGGAATGTGATGCTCCATTCCCTGGGGCCCACGGTGCGACTCTTTGTTCACCGTTCCATTGTTGTCGCTGCTGCTCCCGTTCACGGGCCACCTCGTAATTGATGACTAGCGCCGTCAGGTCCCGCAAGGTCCGGAAATCATTGCGCTGCACGAAGAGCTGGTAGCTGGGTTGCAAGTTCTCGTATACTCGCTCTAGTTCCTGGGCCTCAGTGTAGCCAGCCTAATCTCGTCCTCCAATCGCTGGAAGTAGCGAGGAGGCAAGAAGAATTCGAGGAATTCCTTGCGGAAGACGGTCCATGTCTCCCCCTTGGAGCCCGCTGGTCCGGAATTAATCCTCGGCGGCGCCCGTCAGCAGTTCTGGAAGCGCCTGCGGGATGTCTCGGGTGTCGATCCTGTAGGTGGTTGCTCGCTCTTCCAGTCGCTCTACGAAACGTAGGGGGTCGGACCTGCCGTCAAACGTTATGCCCCACCTACGCATGCGGTCCGCTGTGTGTGCCAGCGATGTGTTGTCGCTCCTCTCGGCTGCCCCCGGATACCCCTGTTCCGGCCGTTCGGCCATTCGCGGCACTGTCATCGCGGGCACTGTTTTCGCGTTCCAGTTAGTTGTATTGATTTTTCAGGGATGTTTCCGTAGTTTTTAGGGATTCCTACAAAGGATCCCTACACGTCGCCGGCTTGTTCGATGATTTTTTTTTGTTTATTTTCTAAGGATTTCGCAGGTCGGTTGCTCCTACGAAGGATCCTTTTTGTTTAAATTTTTATTTCACTTGGATTGCTAGTTCTTTTTTTTTTATTCTCTAAGGATTTCGTAGGTTGGTTGTTCCCTACGAAGGATCCTTTTAATTTTATTTCACTGGCTTGCTGATTTTACTTGTACTCGACTTGTTCTCTTCAAGCGCTGTTCACTGACTGCCGTCTGCTGGCTGGCAGACGGCCTTATATACAAATGCGGTCCGGCCTCGGGTGGCCCGATTGAGTCACGCGGTGAGGTTCGGGTCTCTCTTCTCTTCTCCTTGTCTAACCTCTTCGCGTCCGTTTTCTTGTCTAGTCTGCTCTGTTCAATGTCCTGGTCTATATCCCTGTCTCTGTCCTCCTTTTCCCTCGTCTTTAGTAAGCCTATCCTGAATTTCCTTTTTATTTTTTTTCCGTTCCCCGTGCTTTCCTTGTTCGTATGTTTGACTGTATGTGTACCTAGTTTTTCCCTATACGTGGCGAGCCCCTGGTCGATCTACGACGGTGCCCTCTCGGTCGAGGTTAAACTCGTCCGCCAGCGCCTCGAGTTCGCCCTTCCTCCGGAAGGATATCCAGCGAACAATCCGCCGGACAATCCCTCGAACTTGCTGAGCTCTTCCTTTTCTTAGTGTTCCTGCTACTAAGTTGTTTTGCTAAGTTACTAGTTTTGCCTAATTACAAGTTCATATGGACAGTAGTTATGTGTTACGGACGGTGTAGTGTTAAAACAATACACAAAATATTGTAACCATATGTCCCAGTCAGTTTTATCTGCTGATATATATGAACGAATGTACTCGTTGAAGGTTCTATGACTTCTTTCAACAGTACCTAATCTCTGGTGGTGGTGAGCTGTAGACGTTATGTTGTCTATTTTTAAATATTTGCGCAAGTCGGCTATAATGCTATTTTTTGTATTCTGTTCCCATATCCGTAATGAACGTATTCATTGGACCGTACTTCAGAATAAAAGATTCAACTATAGCTTTTGCGATTGTATTTGCATTTTTATTCGGTATGGGAATTGCAACTAAATATTTAGTTAAGTCACAAATGAGAGTGACTGCATATTCGTTGCCATTTTCCGACTTTGGTAGAGGACTTATAGTGTAGAGTTGTTGATTTGGGTTCGTTTCACGGACTTAGTTCATTAGTTCACTTTTCGATGAACTATAGTTCATTCTTTAGTTCGTTCGTTGGAGTCTTTTAGTTCGTTATATAGTTCGATCTTTAGTTCATTTGTTTTTTGGTCTTTTGTTCTTTTGGTCTTTTGGTCTTTTGGTCTTTTGGTCTTTTGGTCTTTTGTTCTTTTGGTCTTTTGGTCTTTTGGTCTTTTGGTCTTTGAGTCTATTGGTGTTTGAGTCTTTTGGTCTTTGAGTCTTTTGGTCTTCGTTGGACAAAATCTTATTGTTTTATCTAATTTTGACATTCTTCGCGCATTTTTTCAACTGTCAATCGTTAAAAGTAATTGTTGTAAATAATAAGGGTTGCATGTGGTTTAAAAATATTTTATGACTTATTCTGTTAAAATTTAAATTATAAATAAAAACATGCGCGGAAAATGGGGAAATTAGATGAAACAATAATATTTTGACCAACGAAGAACAAAGGACTCAAAGACCAAAAGACTCAAACACCAAAAGACCAAAAGAACAAAAGACCAAAAGATCAAAAGACCAAAAGAACAAAAGACCAAAAGACCAAAAGAACAAAAGAACAAAAGACCAATGAACTAAAATCAGGGATTTAGTTCGTTAGTTCAGTTTGAGGATTAATTCAATCGAACTTGGTCTGAACTAAACGGTACAACTCTACTATAGTGTCCACTATAACTCTGTCGAAAGCATGTTCTGGGGTCTCAGTTAAAGTCATTGGGGTCTTTGTATGCTTTGTTATTTTCGCTTTTTGGCATTTTTGACATTTTTTAATGTAGTCTCTTATTTGTTTAGACATACCCTTCCAAAAATAATGTCTTTTGACCTTGACCAAGGTTTTTGCAATGCCTGTATGACCACCTTGTAATGGAGCATCATGTAGTGTAGACAAAATTGCTTCTTTTTCTTTTTCATTGTTTATTAAGGTCACCGGGTTGAGTAGCGCCACTCTTAATTTTGTTAATATATTATTGCCCTTTTGTTTAAAATTATCTATTGAAACGTATTCAAAGATATTTTCCCACGGTGCCATTTTGAGATGACTGATTTGATATATACCGGCCTGCATTTCAAGCCTTTGGAAATATTGATCTAAATCAAGAACTCCATTTGTATATAAATCATTGACATCATATCTTGCAGCAACGTGGGTTTTTGTTCTTCTGCGGCTTTGTTTGCTGCTTTGAGGCGATCCTCAGCCCCGGTCTCCCTTGCTGGTGAACTCCCACCGGTCCTTGTGATGGGCAACCTCCTGTCTGGACTAACGGAGTTGCCGAATTGCACCTCCAGCGCCGCCAACCGGTCCAGAGTGGCTAAGGTGTGGTCTTTCCGATGGACGAAAGTTGCCATCCGCGCGCGCAGCTCCTCCACGGTGCCCTCTCGGTCGAGGTTGAACTCGTCCGCCAGCGCCTCGAGTTCGCCCTTCCTCCGGAAGGATATCCAGCGAACAATCCGCCGGACAATCCCTCGACCCACGGTTCCAGTCTGGGCGCCGCGGGGTGTTCCCACGGCAGCGAGCCCTGTACGCGGATGGGCCGTTGCTTTTGGTGTGTCCATCTCGCTGGTTACGCCTTCTCTTTTCCGGAACGGGTTCCTTCGCACAGCTTCCTCGTCCTTCGCTCCCAGCAGGTCCTCTAGCTGTTGCTCGTGCTCGGTCTGAGCCGCGCGGTTGCCGGCTACACTGCAATGCTCGGTGTCCTTATCCTTGTGATCCCCTGGTTCGGTGCTAGCCGCGCGGCTGCCGGCTGCATCGCTATGCTCGGTGTCTTCGTCTCGGTGCTCCCTTGGTTCGATGCTAGCCGCGCGGCTGCCGGCTGCATCGCTATGCTCGGTGTCTTCGTCTCGGTGCTCCCTTGGTTCGATGCTAGCCGCGCGGTTGCCGGCTGCATCGCGATGCTCGGTGTCCTGGTCCTGGTGTTCCCTTGATTTGATGCTAGCCGCGCGGTTGCCGGCTGCATCGCGATGCTCGTTGTCCTGGTTCTGTTGTTCCCTTGGTTCGATGCTAGCCGCGCGGTTGCCGGCTGCATCGCAATGCTCGGTGTCTTTGTCCTTGTTCACTCACACACACACACACACACACGCCTTTTTCCCTGCAGTCACGCCCATCGCTGTGCACTGTTTGTTCCAAAAAAAGACACTTTCATGTTCATTCTCACTTCACTTTTTATTTATTCTTCCCTAAAATGCCCTACCTAAGCACCGTCCCACTGTTTTCGCCCGGAGTACCGGGCCCTGCCTCAGTTGGCCAACAAGTGGCTCGCTCACCTTACTCCATACGCCCTTTTCCTTTGTCCTGTGTGCCCTCGACCTTGGCGTGGCGTCCTTCTCGTTGTCCGTCTGAACGGCGCGTCGCTTTCGTTGTTTGTCTCCCTTTTTATTACTTGCCCTTCACGGCGCGTCACTAGTGTTGTCTTTCCTTTGGTTTTATTGTTGTTGTTGTTGTCTCTTGCCTTCGGCGGCGCGTCACTTTGTATTGTTTTGTTATGTTTTTGATTAATTGTCCACTTTTCCGTTTCAGTTCCGCATGTTTTCGAGGTCCCGACACACTAATTAGCGTCCCCGCGCCAAAATTCTTCCCAGCCTCCAGGCCGGCGTTAGATTCGGCAGCGCAGTCGCCGAGCTTGAGCCGACCACGCACTTCCCGGCAGCGCAGTCGCCGAGCCTGAGCCGACCACGCACTTCGCTGCAGCGCACATGCATCGTGTTTCCTCTTCCCCTCTCTGCTGCCTACGAGCCTTCCGCTCGGCTCGTGCTCTGCTACGGCTGCAGCGCACTCTTCGTTTCGCTGCTCTCTGCTGCTGGCGTGCATTGCTGCTAGTGTGCGTTGGTGCTCTTGTTGTTAGTGTGCGTCGGCGCTCTTTCTGTCGGCGCTCTTACTGCTGGTGCTCTTGCAGCTGGCGCGCGTCGGCGCTCTTGTTGCTAGTGTGCGTCGGCGCTCTCGCTGTCGGCGCTCTTACTGCTGGCGCTCTTGCAGCTGGCGCGCGTCGGCGCTCTTGTTGCTAGTGTGTGTGTGTGTTCGGTCGCTCTTTCTGTTGACGTGTGCCTGTGTGCGGTCGCTCTCTTTCTGTTGACGTGTGCCTGTGTGCGGTTGCTCTCTTGTCGTTGACGTGCGCCTGTGTGCGGTCATTCTCTTGTTGTTGATGTGCGCCTGTGTGCGGTCGCTCTCTTGTTGTCGGTGTGCGCCTGTGTGGTGAGCGTTGCTGCTCTTGCTGCAGGTGTTCGTCTGTTGTTCTCCGTTCACCGTCTGAGGTAGTTCCGCCTAACCCTTAACATAAAAAAACCTTTTATATATGTAAATAAACGGATTCCTTCATTGGAACGTAAATAACTTAACACTACATAATGATTATACTTACAAGCTACTTAACCTAAAATAAGAAATATTAACAATGGAATGGCGTCCTCCTCGTCTGACTTCAGGCCCAGATGTCGATACAATTCCCCGTTCTGCACGGTGTAGTCGGGGTATTTTTCGGGCTCCTGTTCCACTTCTCTGCGCCGGCGTTGTACCCACGAGTCGTTGGATGTCACCACCTTGGCTTGACATAGGGTATCCATCGGCTGCCTGGAGAGCGCGACTTCCACCACGTTCTGGTTGCCCTTCCTATAGTGGACGTCGAACTGGTACTGTTAGGTAGCAGCGAAGTTTCCGGATGGCCCAGATGATAGCCATGCACTCTTTTGCAGTTGCAGTAGTTTTCTTCGGCCTTGATCAGGCGGCGACTCACGTACGCGATGACTCGTTCGCCTTCATCGGTCTCCTGGGTGAGGACGCCTCCCACACCGAAGTCGCTCGCGTCGGTCTGGAGCGCGAATTTCCTGCTGAAGTCGGGGCATACTAACACCAAGGCTTCGGTGAGTAACGCCTTCAGTTTGTCGAATGCCCCCTGCTGCTCCTCCTTCCACTCCCAACGACGACCTTTGCGCAGCAACTGCGACATGGGGAGTACCACCGTCGCAAAGTTTAGGACGAAGCGTCTATACCAACCTCAACCTCGTGAAGACCTCACGCAAGTTGTGTACGTGCTCCTCCACCGATGTTCCGATGGCTATGATGTCATCCAGGTAGGCGAAGGCATGCGGTTCCATCTCGGGTCCTATCACGCGGTCCAGGGCGCGCTGGAACGTTGCTGGGGCGGAGTGAAGTTCGAACGGCATGACCTTCCATTATACATTCGCGGCTCTGCTTGGCCATTGGTATTTGCCAGTAGCCGCTTTTCAGGTCCAGCGTGCTGATGTATCGCGCATTCCGGAGTCGTACCAAGATTGAGTTAATTCTTGTGAGAGGGTAGGCATCAGGGACAGAGTGCGCGTTCAACTGCCGAAAGTCCACGCACATCCGAGTCTCGCCTGACTTTTTGCCCACCAAAACGATCGGGGCGCTGTGCGGGCTTTTGGTGGGCTCGATACACCCTTCCCTGAGGAATTCGTCAACCTGGTTGTTGATGATTTTAAGCATTGCCGGGTTCTTGGGGTAGTAACGTTGTTTTATTGGCCGGTCGTCTTTCATCACGATCACATGTTCGGTGATCGTGGAGACGCCGGACAATCCCTCGAACTTGCTGAGCTCTTCCTCCTGGTCCTGGTGTTCCCTTGATTTGATGCTAGCCGCGCGGTTGCCGGCTGCATCCCGATGCTCGTTGTCCTGGTTCTGTTGATCCCTTGATTTGATGCTAGCCGCGCGGTTGCCGGCTGCATCCCGATGCTCGTTGTCCTGGTTCTGTTGTTTCCTTGGTTCGATGCTAGCCGCGCGGTTGCCGGCTGCATCGCAATGCTCGGTGTCTTTGTCCTTGTTCTTATTGTCCTTGTCTTGGACTGGCCAGGCTGTTTGGATGCAGTGCAAGATGTTCCCAGTTGTACATCCGCCCATGTTGCCCGTGTGAGTTCCTTGCGAGTGCCAGCGGCCAGAGCGACCACTGTCTTAACTTGACATTGGTTGTCTGAATTCCCAATTTTCTGCGCCAGTCGTTCTCCGATGAAGCTCCTCGTCGCGCCCGTGTCGACGGTTGCCCACAGTGCGTAGCCCTCGATTATGACTCGCGCTGAGATGCGTCCGCCCTGTATTCGCAATACGCTGGCTACTTCCGAGTGCTGAGGACCTGTGCCCCCGCTGCCTCGGGTTTCAGTGGGGGCGACTGTCCGTTTCCCGGAGCCTGGACTTGGCAACAGTCCACGGTACGCACCCCTTGCTTTCCGCAGGTCCAGCAGAACAAGAGGTGCTGCCCCCGGCATTCGCGGGCGAAATGTCCGGCCACTCCGCAGTTACGGCATGCTTCCCTTACGTTGATTGGTGACTGTTCTCCCGAACTCGCATGGGTCGTTTGGGTGTCGCGGCCGGAATGTGATGCTCCATTCCCTGGGGCCCACGGTGCGCCTCGTTGTTCGCCGTTCCATTGTTGTCGCTGCTGCTCTCGTTCACGGGCCACCTCGTAATTGATGACTAGCGCCGTCAGTTCCCGCAAGGTCCGGAAATCGTTGCACCGCACGAAGAGCTGGTAGCTGGGTTGCAAGTTCTCGTATACTCGCTCTAGTTCCTGGGCCTCGGTGTAGCTAGCTCTGCGCATCATTAGGCGAATGTCAACCATATAAGTTTTATATGGTTCCCCCGCCTTCTGGTACCGCAGCCTAATCTCGTCCTCCAATCGCTGGAAGTAGCGAGGAGGCAAGAAGAATTCGAGGAATTCATTGCGGAAGACGGTCCATGTCTCCCCTTGGAGCCCGCTGGTCCGGAACCAATCCTCGGCGGCGCCCGTCAGCAGTTCTGGAAGCGCCTGCGGGATGTCTCGGGTGTCGATCCTGTAGGTGGTTGCTCGCTCTTCCAGTCGCTCTACGAAACGTAGGGGGTCGGTGCCCCACCTACGCATGCGGTCCGCTGTGTGTGCCAGCGATGTGTTGTCGCTCCTCTCGGCTGCCCCCGGATACCCCTGTTCCGGCCGTTCGGCCATTCGCGGCACTGTCATCGCGGGGATGGGCACTGTGAGGCTGGGCAACGTGGGTTTTTGTTCTTCTGCGGCTTTGTTTGCTGCTTTGAGGCGATCCTCAGCCCCGGTCTCCCTTGCTGGTGAACTCCCACCGGTCCTTGTGATGGGCAACCTCCTGTCTGGACTCACGGAGTTGCCGAATTGCGCCTTCAGCGCCGCCAACCGGTCCAGGGTGGCTGAGGTGTGGTCTTTCCGATGGACGAAAGTTGCCATCCGCGCGCGCAGCTCCTCCACGGTGCCCTCTCGGTCGAGGTTAAACTCGTCCGCCAGCGCCTCGAGTTCGCCCTTCCTCCGGAAGGATATCCAGCGAACTCCGACCATAATTCTCTAAGGCTTCTGTCAGGATACGAGTTGGCTCTTCCTACGATGAGTCCTTTGTTTTCGCGTTCCAGTTAGTTGTATTGATTTTTCAGGGATGTTTCCGTAGTTTTTAGGGATTCCTACCAAGGATCCCTACACGTCGCCGGCTTGTTCGATGATTTTTTTTTTTATTCTCTAAGGATTTCGTAGGTTGGTTGTTCCCTACGAAGGATCCTTTTAATTTTATTTCACTGGCTTGCTGGTTTTACTTGTACTCGACTTGTTCTCTTCAAGCGCTGTTCACTGACTGCCGTCTGCTGGCTGGCAGACGGCCTTATATACAAATGCGGTCGGGCCTCGGGTGGCCCGATCGAGTCACGCGGTGAGGTTCGGGTCTCTCTTCTCTTCTCCTTGTCTAACCTCTTCGCGTCCGTTTTCTTGTCTAGTCTGCTCTGTTCAATGTCCTGGTCTATATCCCTGTCTCTGTCCTCCTTTTCCCTCGTCTTTAGTAAGCCTATCCTGAATTTCCTTTTCTATTCTTTTCCGTTCCCCGTGCTTTCCTTGTTCGTATGTTTGACTGTATGTGTACCTAGTTTTTTCCCTATACGTGGCGAGCCCCTGGTCGATCTACGACGATGAAAATTCCCTACTACGTGTCTGTGCATTACTTGGCGCTTTTCCGCCGCTGGCCACGTGTCCCGTCTGAATGTCCCCCTCCCCGGGTTCCTCAGTCGGCCTCGTGGTTCTTTAAGCCACATAATACCCCTCTATCTCCGTTTTTCTTTTGTCTCAGGGTCCCTGCTCGGGCGCCACCCTTTACAGAAAAATTTGTAAATTTGCGGAGACCCGAGACAAAGAACGGAGAGTGGCCTCCTGAGGTGAAGGTCACCTTTTTAGCGAACGGCGAAAGTTTTCTCAGACGGCGTGGGTGCTTTGATACCCTGCCTATCAGCGTGTGGGGAGTGGTGTCAGCGACAGCGTGCAAGGGCTAAGAACGCGCGACCTGTGGCCACCTCCGCTTCTCGAGTGACCTCGGAGCCGGGTATGAACCAACAGCTAATAAGATCACCGACTTGCGGCTGCTCCAGGAACTCCACTGTATGCGCTGGGTATTGACCTTCTGGCGCACCAGTGAGACTCCGGAACAGTTGGGCCACGCGGTCTTGCGTTCCGCCTTCACACGCGATCACTCACACACACACACACACCCGCCTCTTTCCCGGCAGTCACGCCCATCGCTGTGCACTGTTTGTTCCAATAAGACACTTTCAGATTCATTCTCATTTCACTTCTTATTTATTTTCCCTACAATGCCCTACCTAAGCACCGTCCCACTGTTTTCGCCCGGAGTACCGGGCCCTGCCTCTGTTGGCCAACAAGTGGCTCGCTCACCTTACTCCACACGCCCTTTTCGTTTGCCCTGTGTGCCCTCGACCTTGGCGTGGCGTCCTTCTCGTTGTCCGTCTGAACGGCGCGTCGCTTTCGTTGTTTGTCTCCCTTTTTATCACTTGCCCTTCACGGCGCGTCACTAGTGTTGCCTTTCCTTTGGTTTTATTGTTGTTGTTGTTGTCTCTTGCCTTCGGCGGCACGTCACTTTGTATTGTTTTGTTATGTTTTTGTTTAATTGTCCACTTTTCCGTTGCACTTCCGCATGTTTTCGAGGTCCCGACACACTAATTAGCGTCCCCGCGCCAAAATTCTTCCCAGCCTCCAGGCCGGCGTTAGATTCGGCAGCGCAGTCGCCGAGCTTGAGCCGACCACGCACTTCCCGGCAGCGCAGTATCCGAGCCTGAGCCGACCACGCACTTCGCTGCAGCGCACATGCATCGTGGTTCCTCTTCCCCTCTCTGCTGCCTACGAGCCTTCCGCTCGGCTCGTGCTCTGCTACGGCTGCAGCGCTCTCTTCGTTTCGCTGCTCTCTGCTGCTGGCGTGCATTGCTGCTAGTGTGCGTCGGCGCTCTCGCTGTCGGCGCTCTTACTGCTGGCGCTCTTGCAGCTGGCGCGCGTCGGCGCTCTTGTTGCTAGTGTGTGTGTGTGTTCGGTCGCTCTTTCTGTTGACGTGTGCCTGTGTGCGGTTGCTCTCTTTCTGTTGACGTGTGCCTGTGTGCGGTTGCTCTCTTGTCGTTGATGTGCGCCTGTGTGCGGTTGTTCTCTTGTTGTTGATGTGCGCCTGTGTGCGGTCGCTCTCTTGTTGTCGGTGTGCGCCTGTGTGGTGAGCGTTGCTGCTCTTGCTGCAGGTGTTCGTCTGTTGTTCTCTCGCTGCTGGTGTGCTGTCGCTCTCTGTAATGGTGAGCGAGCCTATACCCTATGCTTGTTGGCCCCACCGTCTGAGGTAGTTCTGCCTAACCCTTAACATAAAAAATAAACCCTTAACATAGTAAATAAACGGATTCCTTCATTGGAACGTAAATAACTTAACACTACATAATGGTTATACTTACAAGCTACTTAACCTAAAATAAGAAATATTAACAAAGATAGAAAATAATAATAATAATAATGATAATAGAAAAATGTGGGACTCTAGTTGAGTCCTCACACTAATATTATGCGTGCTCTTTTGTATGCGTTCTCTAGTCTAAACTTAACTTCTTTTGTGTAGTCATCTACGTAATATATAGGGTCTATATTATCTATGCTGCTAAGTTGTTTTGCTAAGTTACTAGTTTTGCCTAATTACAAGTTCATATGGACAGTAATTATGTATTACGGACGGTGTAGTGTTAAAACACAAAATATTGTAACCATATGTCCCAGTCAGTTTTATCTGCTGATATATATGAACGAATGTACTCGTTGAAGGTTCTATGACTTCTTTCAACAGTACCTAATCTCTGGTGGTGGTGAGCTGTAGACGTTATGTTGTCTATTTTTAAATATTTGCGCAAGTCGGCTATAATGCTATTTTTGTATTCTGTTCCCATATCCGTAATGAACGTCTTCATTGGACCGTACTTCAGAATAAAAGATTCAACTATAGCTTTTGCGATTGTATTTGCATTTTTATTCGGTAATTCGGGAATTGCAACTAAATATTTAGTTAAGTCACAAATGAGAGTGACTGCATATTCGTTGCCATTTTCCGACTTTGGTAGAGGATCAATAGTGTCCACTATAACTCTGTCGAAAGCATGTTCTGGAATCTCAGTTAAAGTCATTGGGGTCTTTGTATGCTTTGTTATTTTCGCTTTTTGGCATTTTTGACATTTTTTAATGTAGTCTCTTATTTGTTTAGACATACCCTTCCAAAAATAATGTCTTTTGACCTTGGCCAAGGTTTTTGCAATGCCTGTATGACCACCTTGTAATGGATCATCATGTAGTGTAGACAAAATTGCTTCTTTTTCTTTTTCATTATTTATTAAGGTCACCGGGTTGTGTAGTGCCACTCTTAATTTTGTTAATATATTATTGCCCTTTTGTTTAAAATTGTCTATTGAAACGTATTCAAAGATATTTTCCCACGGTGCCATTTTGAGATGACTGAAAAAATTGATCTAAATCAAGAACTCCATTTGTATATAAATCATTGACATCATATCTTGCAGTAATCTTTTTTCCATGTTTAAAGAAACATATCATATTTTTTACTTGCAAGGTCACTACTTTTACGTACCTCGTCATTATTGATGACTCGGTATACGTTGGGCATTGAAGCTTTTTCTATTGATTGCGTATGCAATTCAAATTTATTTGTTTCTCCTGCGCCGGATTTTTGTCTACTTTGTAATCCTGTAGAGACTTTCATAATATTTCCGGTTATATTTTTTAATTCTTTGATGGTTATTCTTGATAACGCATCAGCAACATAGTTTTCTTTACCTCTCAGATGCTCTACTGTAAAATTATATTCCTCTAGTTCAAGTCTCATACGAGTTAATTTTAAGCCAGGATTAGTCATTGAAAATAAAAAGGTGAGTGGGGTATGATCAGTCTTGACTGTAAAATGTTCACCACAAATATAGGGTCTGAAGTGGGTTATTGCCCAATATATTGCTGCTAATTCCTGCTCAGTAGTACTTTTATTACTCTCGCCCTTAGAAAATGATCTAGATGCGTATGCAACTGGAAGTTGATGGCCATTCTGGTTTTGAGATAATACTGCACCACATGCCATTTTGCTAGCATCTGTTGTAATACAAAATTCTTTACTAAAATCGGGGTATTGTAAGAGAGTAGGTTCCATCAGTTTTGTTTTTAGGTGTAAAAATGTTTTTTGACAGTCTTCTGTCCATTCAAAAGGAACATTCTTTTTACATAATCTAGTTATGAGCCGTGAATATTCGACGAAGTTTTTAATGAATCTTCTATAATAGTTGCAAAATGCAACGAAACGCCTTGCGCTATCTGCAGCAAGAGGTACTGGGTAATTTTTTGATGACATCATACTTCTTGTCAACTGGCAGTATTCCTCTATCCCAAAAAGGTGACTTCACGCATATAGAATGAACATTTCTCTGGATGTAGTATTAGATTGTATTTCCTGCATTTGTCAAAAACATCTGATAAGTTTTTAATCATATGATTTTCGGAACAACCTGTCACTATTAAATCATCCATATAGATAAATGCTTGCGTTGGCTCAAGGCCAGAAAATGCAATAGTCATCATTCTTTGAAAAAAATTTGGCACTATCTTCAACCCAAATGGCAATCGCGTAAAACGATATGAACCGTTTATTGTTGAAAATGAAGTTATATCTCTTGAACCCTTCTCAAGTTCAATTTGGTGAAAACCTGACATCAGGTCAAGGCATGAAAAATATTTGGCTCGACCTAGTTGATCCAAAATGTCATCAATTCTAGGGAAAACGAAGTTATATCACTTGAACTCTTCTCAAGTTCAATTTGGTGAGTGGAAATTTATCAGACAACAGTTTTTTATTGATTTGACGATAGTCAATTACTAATCGCCATTTCTTTTTATCTGAGTCTGGAAGAGATTTTTTCGGTACTAATAGTAATGGACTATTGTATTCCGATACTGATGGTTCGACTTTTTTATCATCTATCAATTTTTGTACTTGTTCTTGAATTTCGTCTTTTTGACTATGAGAATTTATATAATTTTTGATGTATACTGGCTCATCATCTTTCAATCTCAATCTTTGTTTGTATAAATTATTTGCCGATATTGGTTCTGTTGTCAGACCAAATATATCTGTGTATCTACTACAAAGTTTTTTCAACTGGGTTTTGAGACATAACAGTTTGTTCTCTTGTCTCTTTATTTTGTTGAACAACATCAGAGTTTGAAAATGACTCGTATTTTAAGTTGCTGGCATCTACTAGTTTATCACTATGATGCGTATTTAATATTCGGACATAAACATCGTTTGATGTTGAAATGGTATTTGCTACATAAATACCTGTTTCTATTTCTTGGTTTGGGATCAATATATTTGTATCTTCAATTGAAGTTATATTGATTTTTCGGACAACTTGTGATCTCGCTGGTAATAATATTCTATTATTACCGGAGTTGTATGTTATTGGAACATAAATTGGAAATTTTATAAACCAATCTTCTTTTGGTTTGAAGTCTAACTGGCAATTAATTTTTTTTATAAAATCAATGCCAATTATTCCGTCACATGGTATGGGAAATTATTGATTAACAATATGAAAATTGTGAGGAATTATGTATCTATCTGTTTGTAGCTCTATTGAGGTTAAGCCCTTAGATTTAATAATCTCTTGGCTTATGCCTTGAATATTTATTATACTGTCATCTTGTATGCTATTGAAGTAGTCGGCATCTTCATTTAGTATGGAAATATCTGCACCTGTGTCAACTAAGAAAATCAATCTTTTTCCTGTTGCCACATGGTCAAATGCAACGAATATATTTATACTTAGATTGATTGAATGTACATGAGCTTTGTTTATTGCTGTGCATCTGAGGGTTGTTGCGAGTTTCCCGAATTATTTTGTGTTACTCTTACACTAGCACTGCCGTTATTATTATTTCGGTTGTGATTATTACGGCTTCCTCCATTTGAGTTGCCACGGCCTCTATTATTGCTATTATTATTTCAGTTTCCGTTATGGCCATTATTGTAGTTATTGTTACGGTTATTGTAATGACCTCTGCCGCGACCATTACCTCTGTAACCTTGGCCTCTATTAGAGTAACCTCTCTTGGAATACATGATATGATTCACATTTCCGGTTACTCTGGTGCTAGTTCTTATATACGCACCTATGGCGGCATCCATAGTTGTGCACGTACCTGCTTCTAGCACAGTTTTCACACTTTCGTTTCATAATAAACCTCTGAAGATGGATATTTTGTCCATCAAACTCTGGTACTGCGGTGGACACCTCCCTTATGTAGGCCCTAATGGCGGCTGAGTTGTCCGTCACTTTGCTGAATTCTATGTCCTGTCATGGTCGCCATGAAAAATTGAATACTAATTGTTGATAATATAATGTACAATATTATTTGTTTATTTGAGGAAGCGGCGAAGGTGCCGCTTTCAACTGGCGATTAATACTAGCGCTCCGGACACCACCGGATTAAGGCCAGCGTATTGGATACAAGGACGCGAGCCTCGCTTGCCGGGAGCCTTATACGAAGAGGTGACCCCGGTCATACGAGTGGAATCAAGGACGCCAGAGGAGAAGGAACGACACCTGCAGGTCGTGTTCAAGACCGTCGCCGACAATGCACAATAAGTCAGCTCGGACCAAGGAAAATACCATAACTTATGCCGCCGAGAGTGGAAGCCGGCCATCGGCGACCTCATACTCCTGAAGCAGCATCACTTGTCGAAAGCAGCCGATGGATTTGCCGCCAAACTGGCACCTCGTTACGACGGACCTTACCGGGTCCTGAGCTACACCTCGCCTACGATCCTCCGGATCCAAAACGTTGGGACGAAACAGCGACGCACCGCAGGATTAGCCGACCTCAAAGCGTTCCACAGAGAGGACTCGACCAGCGAAGATCATCAGTTATCGGGGACGATAGGCTCCCACCAATTAAATAAATTATAACATTCGTATTCATACATAAGACATAAGCCAGGCAGGGTTTCAAGTCTCGCACCGTGTTAGGGCCCGATCGTAACAACAGTATTACTTAAGTAACATCTCTAAAATTATAGCCCTCGGAGCGCGACTGGGAACTGCCTGACCAGCGGTCGGCGGGGGACGGGATCATCGATCTCATGTTCAACGAGTGCGGTTTCGAAGATATGCCCACATTGGTACCCCATGAGGCGATACCCGTCGCGACCAGCATACTCGAGACACATCTTCAGCCACACCATCACCGGCCACCTTACATATCAGCAATAAAGCAATTTTATTATTTTTGACTCTGTGAAGGCAGTGAATCGACACAGCGACTGAGAGATTAACAGCTACTCATATAAAGCACCGTCACGTATCAGTGACCTGTTCGAAAATACTTGTTCGCGTCCAACTTAACGGCAGCTCTCCCAACTGCCTATAGTCAATCTATCTATATATGTTGTAAGCACTGGCTTCGTGATTTCGTCGCACAACAGCGACTTGTTCGACATAAATATTCGGGTCCAACTTAAGTGAGCATTTCCACTATAATCTACAGCCACGTAATTTGAGTCGTACATGTATTTTTTGTATGTATGTAATTTGTGATTCTTTGCAGTGATTCTTATTTAGAGCGGCATTTGCTAATATAATTTGTGAAATTTGTATTGTGACGCTGCAAGAAGCGCGCCACATTAACATTAAATAAATATAAATTAAGTTTAAGTCGAATAACACATAAGCATAGGCAGAAGCACAGGCATGAGCAAAAACAGTACGCGCACAAATAACGGTGTCTGGATGAGATTTTTTCGGTACTAATAGTAATGGACTATTGTATTCCGATACTGATGGTTCGACTATTTTATCATCTATCAATTTTTGTACTTGTTCTTGAATTTCGTCTTTTTGACTATGAGGATTTATATAATTTTTGATGTATACTGGCTCATCATCTTTCAATCTCAATCTTTGTTTGTATAAATTATTTGCCGATATTGGTTCTGTTGTCAGACCAAATATATCTGTGTATCTACTACAAAGTTTTTTCAACTGGGTTTTGAGACATAACAGTTTGTTCTCTTGTCTCTTTATTTTGTTGAACAACATCAGAGTTTGAAAATGACTCGTATTTTAAGTTGTTGGCATCTACTAGTTTATCACTATGATGCGTATTTAATATTCGGACATAAACATCGTTTGATGTTGAAATGGTATTTGCTACATAAATACCTGTTTCTATTTCTTGGTTTGGGATCAATATATTTGTATCTTCAATTGAAGTTATATTGATTTTTCGGACAACTTGTGATCTCGCTGGTAATAATATTCTATTATTACCGGAGTTGTATGTTATTGGAACATAAATCGGAAATTTTAAATTATTGGGTCTTATTATAAACCAATCTTCTTTTTGGTTTGAAGTCTAACTGGCAATTAAATTTTTTTATAAAATCAATGCCAATTATTCCGTCACATGGTATGGGAAATTATTTATTAACAATATGTTTGTAGCTCTATTGAGGTTAAGCCCTTAGATTTAATAATCTCTTGGCTTATGCCTTGAATATTTATTATACTGTCATCTTGTA
The DNA here is from genome assembly GCA_018903695.1 of Zaprionus gabonicus. Classification (NCBI taxonomy): domain Eukaryota; kingdom Metazoa; phylum Arthropoda; class Insecta; order Diptera; family Drosophilidae; genus Zaprionus; species Zaprionus gabonicus. Next base: position 34,583 of record JAEIFO010000304.1, on the reverse strand, counting down.
TGCTATTGAAGTAGTCGGCATCTTCATTTAGTATGGAAATATCTGCACCTGTGACAACTAAGAAAATCAATCTTTTTCCTGTTGCCACATGGTCAAATGCAATGAATATAGGGTTGTGCCAATCAATTTTGATTTTATAACTTGGACTGCAATGTCCTCGAATGCTCCTTTTGCAAGGTCTACTAATTTGATGGCCATAATAAACCTCTGAAGATGGATCTTTAGTCCATCAAACTCTGGTACTGCGGTGGACACCTCCCTTATGTAGGCCCTAATGGCGGCTGAGATGTCCGTCATTTTGCTGAATTCTATGTCCTGTCACGGTCGCCATGTAAAATTGAATACTAATTGTTGATAATATAATGTTCAATATTCTTTATTTATTTGAGGAAGCGGCGAAGGTGCCGCTTTCAACGTTTTGTTGTATCTGATTTTTAACATACTTCCTTAGGTTATAAGTAAGCTTAAGTCTCATTGCACACACACACGCCTATTTCCCGGCAGTCACGCCCATCGCTGTGCACTGTTTGTTCCAATAAGACACTTTCAGATTCATTCTCATTTCACTTTTTATTTATTTTCCCTACAATGCCCTACCTAAGCACCGTCCCACTGTTTTCGCCCGGAGTACCGGGCCCTGCCTCAGTTGGCCAACAAGTGGCTCGCTCACCTTACTCCACACGCCCTTTTCCTTTGTCCTGTGTGCCCTCGACCTTGGCGTGGCGTCCTTCTCGTTGTCCGTCTGAACGGCGCGTCGCTTTCGTTGTTTGTCTCCCTTTTTATACCCTTCGACCATTGAAAATGGTCAAAAAAGGGTATACTAACTTTGTGCAAATGTATGTAACAGGCAAAAGGAGGCGTGGGAGACCCCACAAAGTATATATATTCTTGCTCAGGATCACTAGCCAAGTCGATTAAGCCATGTCTGTCTGTCTGTCCGGATGTCTGGATGTCTGGATGTCCGGATGAACACACAGATCTCAGCTATTATAAAAACTAGAGACACCAAATTTGGCATGAAGGTTTCTGTTTATCCGGGACAGGTGAAGTTTATTTCAAATGTTGGGTGCCACGCCCCCCGCCCACGCAAATCAATGATTTCATCTTTTTTAGCTGATTTGCGAGCGACATATAAAAGATACAACATTCTGAGTAAGACTATACTAAGCTAATTATTTTACCAACATAAAGTCAAAATTTCAATCCGATCGGACAACAAACACAGATGCTATTAAACAAAAACCTTGTTCGCTTTGATTTTATATACAGACCAGCATGCTGTGACGTCATTGCAATGCTCATGTAGGAAAGAAAAGGAAAGAGAATGCGAGCGCGTAGCGCCATCTGTTGTTCTTCTCATGCACACGCATTTTTTGCATTCAAACGCACACACACATACATACATTTGTGCTTGACCAATAAAATGATACACGCATGTACATGTATTCATACGCAGACGCATACAAAGGCTTACGTTACGATATTTCTATTAGGTAGAAGTATTGTACAATTATTGACTATTTACGTTTCAAAAAGGTCGAAGGGTATCCCACTGTCGCGTGCCGCTCGACTGTTGCTCTTGTTATCACTTGCCCTTCACGGCGCGTCACTAGTGTTGTCTTTCCTTTGGTTTTATTGTTGTTGTTGTTGTCTCTTGCCTTCGGCGGCGCGTCACTTTGTATTGTTTTGTTATGTTTTTGTTTAATTGTCCACTTTTCCGTTGCACTTCCGCATGTTTTCGAGGTCCCGACACACTAATTAGCGTCCCCGCGCCAAAATTCTTCCCAGCCTCCAGGCCGGCGTTAGATTTGGCAGCGCAGTCGCCGAGCTTGAGCCGACCGCGCAATTCCCGGCAGCGCAGTCGCCGAGCCTGAGCCGACCACGCACTTCGCTGCAGCGCACATGCATCGTGGTTCCTCTTCCCCTCTCTGCTGCCTACGAGCCTTCCGCTCGGCTCGTGCTCTGCTACGGCTGCAGCGCTCTCTTCGTTTCGCTGCTCTCTGCTGCTGGCGTGCATTGCTGCTAGTGTGCGTTGGCGCTCTTGTTGTTAGTGTGCGTCGGCGCTCTTGCTGTCGGCGCTCTTACTGCTGGTGCTCTTGCAGCTGGCGCGCGTCGGCGCTCTTGTTGCTAGTGTGCGTCGGCGCTCTCGCTGTCGGCGCTCTTACTGCTGGCGCTCTTGCAGCTGGCGCGCGTCGGCGCTCTTGTTGCTAGTGTGTGTGTGTGTTCGGTCGCTCTTTCTGTTGACGTGTGCCTGTGTGCGGTCGCTCTCTTTCTGTTGACGTGTGCCTGTGTGCGGTTGCTCTCTTGTCGTTGACGTGCGCCTGTGTGCGGTCGTTCTCTTGTTGTTGATGTGCGCCTGTGTGCGGTCGCTCTCTTGTTGTCGGTGTGCGCCTGTGTGGTGAGCGTTGCTGCTCTTGCTGCAGGTGTTCGTCTGTGGTTCTCTCGCTGAGCGAGGCTGTACCCTATGCTTGTTGGCCCCACCGTCTGAGGTAGTTCCGCCTAACCCTTAACATAAAAAAACCTTTTATATATGTAAATAAACGGATTCCTTCATTGGAACGTAAATAACTTAACACTACATAATGATAAGAAATATTAACAAAGATAAAAAATAATAATAATAATAATAGTAAATGTGGGACTCTAGTTGAGTTGGAATGGTTTTAAATCGGCTATGTGGGCGGTGCGTCGTTCACGAGTCCCTTCGCGCTGAATCCGGGCTATGTTCTGCGAAAGGAAACGGATTACCTTGTATGGCCCGTCATATTTGGGGGCCAACTTCGCTGCAAATCCATCCGCTGCCTTGGAGAGGATGTGTTGCCGCAGGAGTACCATCGTGCCCAAATTTGGTCTCCATTCCCTTCGTCGCAGGTTTTAGTGTCTGCTTTGCTCCGCCGATGCTCGCTGCGCGTTTGCTCGAGCCACCTGGAACAGCTGCTCCAACTGTTTAGCCCGATCGATGGGATCGCGACTCACTCGTCCTGTGCCTGGGGTAATCTCCTCGTATAACGCGCCCGGTAGCCGAGGCTCTCGGCCCTGAACCAGAAAAGCCGGACTGAATCCTGTTGTGTCCGAGATGCTGCTGTTGATGGCCAGTGAGATCTCCGGGAGGAAGTGTGCTGAGGTCCGTTGATATATTGAGCAATCATGGTTTTGATGGTCCGGTTCGCCCGTCCGGTCGGATTTTGTTGGGGGCTGTATGGCGCTGTGTGTTCAATCCGCATGCCGACTCGTTTGCAGAACGCCTTGAACGAACGACTGGTAAATTGCGTTCCGTTGTCGCACACGAAGGTCTTGGGAGTTCCGAAGTGCCCGAGAATCCTTTCTCGGAACGCCTTCTCGAGATGGGCGGTGGTAGCCTTGCGTAGCGCGACGAGCTCGACCCATTTGGAGAACAGGTTGAAGAACACCAACAACACCGTGTTCCCCTGCTTTGACCTCGGTAATGGTACCACGAAGTCGGCGCAAAGGGTATCGAACAGCTCCTGCACCTGTCTGGATAACATCTTCCCTGCTGGTTTTCGCTGTTCTACTTTGAATCTCTGGCAGAATGGGCATCTCTTGACGTACCGGGCAACGTCTCGGAACATCCCTGGCCAGTAATACCGCTGGGCGACCCTTGACGTGGTTTTCCGGATCCCCGGTGTCCGGCCGTCGGTGCGTCATGGCACTCCTGCAGGATCCTTCCCCTTGACTCTTTGCCCACGCAGAGCTTCCACGGAATGGCGTCCTCCTCGTCTGACTTCAGGCCCAGATGTCGATACAATTCCCCGTTCTGCACGGTGTAGTCGGGGTATTTTTCGGGCTCCTGTTCCACTTCTCTGCGCCGGCGTTGTACCCACGAGTCGTTGGATGTCACCACCTTGGCTTGACATAGGGTATCCATCGGCTGCCTGGAGAGCGCGTCTGCCACCAACCTCAACCTCGTGAAGACCTCACGCAAGTTGTGTACGTGCTCCTATCACGCGGTCCAGGGCGCGCTGGAACGTTGCTGGGGCGGAGTGAAGTTCGAACGGCATGACCTTCCATTATACATTCGCGGCTCTGCTTGGCCATTGGTATTTGCCAGTAGCCGCTTTTCAGGTCCAGCGTGCTGATGTATCGCGCATTCCGGAGTCGTACCAAGATTGAGTTAATTCTTGTGAGAGGGTAGGCATCAGGGACAGAGTGCGCGTTCAACTGCCGAAAGTCCACGCACATCCGAGTCTCGCCTGACTTTTTGCCCACCAAAACGATCGGGGCGCTGTGCGGGCTTTTGGAGGGCTCGATACACCCTTCCCTGAGGAATTCGTCAACCTGGTTGTTGATGGTTTTAAGCATTGCCGGGTTCTTGGGGTAGTAACGTTGTTTTATTGGCCGGTCGTCTTTCATCACGATAACATGTTCGGTGATCGTGGAGACGCCGGACAATCCCTCGAACTTGCTGAGCTCTTCCTCCTGGTCCTGGTGTTCCCTCGATTTGATGCTAGCCGCGCGGTTGCCGGCTGCATCCCGATGCTCGTTTTCCTGGTTCTGTTGATCCCTTGGTTCGATGCTAGCCGCGCGGTTACCGGCTGCATCGCGATGCTCGTTGTCCTGGTTCTGTTGTTTCCTTGGTTCGATGCTAGCCGCGCGGTTGCCGGCTGCATCGCAATGCTCGGTGTCTTTGTCCTTGTTCTTATTGTCCTTGTCTTGGACTGGCCAGGCTGTTTGGATGCAGTGCAAGATGTTCCCAGTTGTATATCCGCCCATGGGGCCCACGGTGCGCCTCGTTGTTCGCCGTTCCATTGTTGTCGCTGCTGCTCCCGTTCACGGGCCACCTCGTAATTGATGACTAGCGCCGTCAGTTCCCGCAAGGTCCGGAAATCGTTGCGCCGCACGAGGAGCTGGTAGCTGGGTTGCAAGTTCTCGTATACTCGCTCTAGTTCCTGGGCACTGTCATCGCGGGGATGGGCACTGTGAGGCTGGGCAACGTGGGTTTTTTTTCTTCTGCGGCTTTGTTTGCTGCTTTGAGGCGATCCTCAGCCCCGGTCTCCCTTGCTGGTGAACTCCCACCGGTCCTTGTGATGGGCAACCTCCTGTCTGGACTCACAGAGTTGCCGAATTGCGCCTTCAGCGCCGCCAACCGGTCCAGAGTGGCTGAGGTGTGGTCTTTCCGATGGACTAAAGTTGCCATCCGCGCGCGCAGCTCCTCCACGGTGCCCTCTCGGTCGAGGTTAAACTCGTCCGCCAGCGCCTCGAGTTCGCCCTTCCTCCGGAAGGATATCCAGCGAACAATCCGCCGGACAATCCCTCGAACTTGCTGAGCTCTTCCTCCAGAAACTCGGTGACCCGCGGTTCCAGTCTGGGCGCCGCGGGGTGTTCCTCGGCTAGGGTGCCCACGGCAGCGAGCCCGGTACGCGGATGGGCCGTTGCTTTTGGTGTGTCCATCTCGCTGGTTACGCCAAACGTGGACTACGCACCTTGGAAATTGACCTGCCAGAAATTGAAAGTCAGCCAACTTAAACCTCCTGGACAGATGTACACACGACAAGTACACGAGTTATAAATGGGCCATAGCTCCATGTAACATTTGGTTTAATATTCTTGTCAATTATTAAATTCCTCAACAAACGTTTATGTTCTTAATTCGATTTTATTCGGTAATTTACTTTGACAATATTGCTATGTTCGTTTCAACTGACATGCGGTTTTGTGCACGACCATTAATTGTAATATTGCAGTCTTTATACGTAGTAATGGCATTCCCCGTTACTTGGAATGGTCTCACGCAATTTGATTGTAATTGCGTTCAGACTCCATTTAGCACCAAAATGTTTCCCTTTTCAGGTTCCAGAATACGTTCCCGCGTCGCAAACTGCCAAGTCCGCATTGGATATTACTCGAAGACACCTCTCTTCTCCATTGGGAGTTACCTCTAGCTTAGATTTACAAATGTATAATTTGTGAACTTTGTCACATCTTTCTTTTACAGATCTTACAATGTCTTTGTTAAATAAATATAATTTGGAATTTGTAAGAACATTGGAGTTCCTTGTTCCAAGTACTTAACGTTAATGAATTGACCCTCTGCTAGGGCAAACCTGTAAATATTGTTTCAGGTAGTTTTAATGTTCTTGTTCTGTTATTCAGTTTTGAATAGTGTTTTTCCTAGTGCACTTTCTTATCTTTGACTTGTGTAATTTTTGTTTTTTATCTGAAACTAATGTATGCCCTCAGTCTTCTGTTGTGTAAATCTATGTGTTAATTTGTTTCTCCTGTTTTCTTTCCTAAATATTATCTCTCCTGTGTCTAATTCTTTCGGGTCGTCCCTAGTTTGGTTTAGTTTTTCTATGTTCTGGCTTTTTGCCAGGATCATTTGATTTGCTATGTCCGGGTAAAGTTTTTCCCTGAAGTCATTTAATTGTCTGAGGTAGTCATGCTGGTCGTTAAATACAATATTCTTGTTAAACGAATGGGTTCTATCCGAAAACAGTTCAAAAGGTGTGAGTTTAGTTGCTGAATGAATAGCATTGTTATAAGTTATTAAAGCTTCCGTTAATATACTATCGTGTTCTATCTGTAAATCTTCTGACTTTTTCTTCTCTACTATTATCCTATATATTTCTGTTAAAGTTGAATGTAGTCTACTGGTGCATTGCTTGATGACTGTTGAAAAGATGTCATGTACAATTTTATTCCGTATTGTTTGCAAAAATCTTTGAACAAGTTCGAATTATATTCGGGTCCTTGGTCGCAAAGTACCTTGCTTGGAATACCGAAATATTGTATGAACTGTTGCATTGATTTTACAATGTTCATACTGTTTCTAGTGGGGATCGTATAAGCCGCACCGAATTTAGAGAATTTGTCAATTATATTCACTACATAGTTTCCGTTGATTGTATATAAGTCCGTGTGTATAATTTGCATAGGTGTTGAGGGGGTTTTTGTCTCTAGATATTTAATTTTGGGTGGCGATCGGTCATACTTTAGTAGTTTACATATGTCACAGTTGTTAATGGTCTTTATAATTATTTGTTTAATATTTGGGAAATAGTATTTTCTTTTCAATTGGGCGTTTACCTCATCTATGCCTCTGTGATTGGAATTTTCATGCTGTTCTATAATTTTCTTTTCCTGTCCGTCTGTATCGTTAATGTCTTCAAGACATGTTGTGCACCTTATCGCTTTATAAACTTTGCTATGTGCGAAATATTTAGAGTACGATTTTTGATTTTTTTTAAATGGGGTCTGGGCAAAAAATGGGGTCTTATTGGTCTAAGGTAGTTCTTTAATAGTCTATTTACTATGTCGTCCGTAAAGTCAGGTTCATAAATTATTCGTCTGATTTTGTTTCTAATGGGGGTGGTCGAATCGGCTCTTGAGTGTAAGCCGGTTTTAAATATAAGTTGTATGTTGTATTCATTTCAGGGTTTTTCCGAGATAAACAAGTTTTCATCAAGTTCTTCTTCGACAATGTTTTGGGAACCTTTTTTATAGATCAACTTAAAATCATATTCTAAGAGTTGTAATTTCCAACGAACTAGCTTTGAGTTGGGCTCTTTAGAACTCATCAACCACGTAAGTGGTTTGTGGTCTGTAACTATTTTGAATTTTTGTACGTATAGGTAAGGTCTATAATATTTTGTGGCCCAAATGATAGCCAACATTTCTTTTTCTACTGTAGAATAGTTTTATTCTGTATCTGAAAGCGTCCGACTAGCAAAAGAAACTGGTTTATCTTTTCCTAATGTACCTTGTGACAATACTGCACCTATTGCGACGTTGCTAGCGTCAGGGGTCAAAATAAACTGTTTGGAAAAATCTGGATACTGTAGTATCGGGTCGTTACACAAGAGCATTTTGCAACTCTCGAATGTGTCTTTATATTCGCTATCTATCTTTAGGTGCCCTATAAGTGCTGTTGTTATTAAAAAAAACTTAAAAAAATTTTTATAAAACCCAAGGGATGCTGAAAATTATGACTTGTTTTTATATGCCTCTTTTTTGTTCTTATTTCTTTAATGTCAAGGTACGATTTCCTTTTAAGGCAACTATTCGCCAATTTAACTCTAAATTTGGTATACGTTATCCATGACTCTCTGGAAAGTTGCCGGGGCATTTGTTAATCCGAACGGCATTCTTGTAAACTCATAGCGGCCACCTACTGCTGTGAAGGCAGTCTTGCTTGGCCATTTCAATTTGGTGATAGCCACTTGCTAGATCAAGTGCTATTTGGCCCGGCCTATTTTATCCAGCACATCGTTAATGGCCGGCATAGGGTATTTATCTTTTACCGTTTTGTCGTTAAGTTTCCTGAAATCTACTACCATTCTCCATTTGGGTTAAAATAGTTTTAGTAGTAGTAAGTTTTTTCAATTCAACTTTTTCTTCGCTTATTTAAATGGTCGATGAATAATTGATTTGGTTAAAATCACTTGAATTAAAGTAGTTTGTTCAGTCCGTCCTTATTTAAATGTTATGCGTAATTGGTTAAAATCTATCTTATTATTTGTTTGTTCGTCCGTTATTAATGTAACTTCGTTACAAATTCTTCGTTTTTCCATTCTTCTACTGTCAATGGTGAATCTAAGTAAATCTTCTGTTCTTTGTCTGAATAGTTGACTACTTGCATGTAACTAACATTATCTTTTGCTTTATATAATCCTTCTTTGACTAACACATTTTTACATATTTCAACTTCTTTACAATTAAATTCCCCTTCTTTTATGTTAACCGGAAGAGCTACCACTGCTTGTGGCTCTAGCAGATAAACTTACGTTGTCCTATTCTGTTTTAATATAATTGGTATTTGAGCGGACTCGGTGCGTAACACTAGAATTTTTAAATCGATATTTGTTTTGAGTTGTGACAACAAATCTATGCCTAGTAGACCATCAAAGTAGTCATGAAATTTGAACAACAGAAATGTAAATGTTATATTTGTCTTAAATTCTTTAAAGCCTTTGAATTCTGCTTTTTCCTTTAATGTGTGTTCGTTCAGAACTGTTTTGATTTTAAAATCTGTTTTTAATCTAATTCTATTAGTGCTCGTGGTAAATTTGGGGTCTAAGAATGAATGGGTAGCCCCTGTGTCTAGTAATAATTTTAGTTGTCTTCCAAACGGTTAGTCTATTGTCACATAAGGAAGAGTCGAACCATGTTTGTGTCTGTCTATATATCCCGTCTGTCTTCCGAGGCTAATTCTTGAAAATTTTGTTGGGTGTCCTGTGTCTGCTCATCGTTTTGACTTTGTCCGTTGATGTTATACGATTGCCCCGAACGGTTAAAGGAACTCATTTGTGTCCGTCCGCTCGTATAGTCTGGTCTTTCTGGCTTGGCCATTATTGCCCGTGTATTTGATTGGTTGTTTCTGTTATAATTGTTTGTCCAAGAACTATTGTTGGAACTATACTGTTGTGGAGCCTGATTGGATCCAAAACGGTTATTAAAGTTTCTATTTCCGTTGTTGATCTGTGTTATTTCTCCTTTTCTCCAGTGCTGATCCTTTCTGATCTAATTGTTTTCTTTTTCTCTCCTGGAAATTTAATTCCCTTTCTTTTAGTGCCTCTTCATAGGCTTCGGTCAGGGTTCTGGGTCTTAGGGCCCTTATAAAGGCGCCTAGCGGTCCCCTTCCTCCCGTTATAAATGCGTCTAAACATAACTTGGTGTATGATTCTTTTTTTGTTTTCACTACTGATTGTTCCCTTTCTTTAGTCTCTTTGACATTAAACAATGCCAGTTTAACTTCCGATATCTGTTCGTATAGTCTAGTTAAAAAAAGATCTTTCATCTTAATTAGATGCATTTCCTGTAACAAGGAAGATTCTTCTCGTTTGTCCGTAAAGTTAGCGCGAAGTGTCTCTCTAATAGTTAAGAGGGATTCCCTCGTCCTTCTATCTTGTTTCTAATAGTTCTCATTAATAGATGACCATAAGGAGTTTGATCTGCTCCCTTGATCAACATCAGAATTTCATCGACGTTCGTAATGAAGTCGTTAAGGGTCTTAAAATTTCCGTCATAGGTCGGCAGAAATCTAATTGCGTCTGGAATAAATATGTCATTGGGGCTGGTGTTTACCGTTGGTGGCGGCATTTGGAGTGCCGATGTTGGCGGAGCGTTGGAAGTCATTATCGTCGGGACGGTTTCTCTACCTAAGATAAAATCTCGTTCAATGGACTCTAAAGACCTTGATGCTAATCTTTCTCTTTCAGCTCTATTTCTACTTCTGGTGTTCGGAAACGACCTTTTGATATTCGACAGGAACTCTCTCTATACAACTGTAAATTTTATCTCGCCTATTTCAGTATTTTAATTATGTCCAGTGAATTCCTACTAACTCTTCTCTTCCTATATAATTCGTGAGTGATTTGATTACTATTCGGAGCAATGTGTGTTGGTGTGTTGTTATCTTAATTTTTAACGTGTGTTGATATCTTAGTTTCTAATGTGTGTTGTTGTCTTAGTTTCTTATGTGTGTTGTTATCTTAATTTATAGTGTGTGTGTGTATTAATGATAGTTTTAATTAACTTATTTTATTTTGTTTGTCTTGTAAACCGTTGTATTGTGGTGTGTGTTGATGTAATGGTGTCTTATAAAATTTCCTGAACTCTCTCTATACAACTGTAAATTCTATCGGGCCTATTTTAGTACTATTTCAATTATGTCCTATTTACTCTTCTCTTCCTATATAATTTGTGTGTGATTTGATTACTATTCGGAACAATGTGTGTTATCTTTTTTAATGTGTGTTGATATCTTAATGTGTGTTGATATCTGTGTGTATTAATGTTATTCTTAATTAACTAATTTTATTTTGTGTGTCTTGTTAACCGTTGTGTTGTGGTGCTAGTTGATGTAATGGTGTCTTCTAAAATTTCCTGTACATGTGTAAAGTTATGAATCTGGTTTCGTATGTGTTAATTCTCATATTACTTTAAGTGGGCTTAATAATCGGCTTGCGTCCCTTTAAACAACGAATTCGGGTATATTCAAAAACAATATACAGCTTTGCACCCTGCAACTCTGAATGTTATGGAAATTAAACTATTTCCCGTCCTCGTCATTCAGGTGGTACCTCTTCAGATTAACCCTTATTTCTTTATTCTTGATATCTCCCGCACTTATTTGCGGAAGCCTTATTGCTTATATATATATATCATATTTATTTTTTTTTTTTGCTATATCTCTTGATGTACTCCAGAACACCTTATTGTGTCGCCTTATTGCGTAAGCCTTTTTGCTTTTATGAATCTGGGTATTTGTATGTACATCACATGCATACATCACTAAACCAAACGCTACTCACTATGGACTTATGCTGCCACGTGCTCGCTTGCTTGGAAATATGCAATCTGATACGTGGCTGCAGCCGTTAAGTGCTACCACCGGGTTTCCGCTGACAATGCACTGTGATTTTCGTACTGAGATTGATTGTGTAACTTTGCATTATAATTTCTTATTTTGTTAATATTTTAGTTTTCACTACTACCGTTGCTGTCTTACATGAATATTCAATATACGGGAGTCCACTGCATAGCTCTTTAGGTCCGGCTGCTCCAGTTATAAATGGGCCATAGCTCCATGTAATATTTGGTTTAAAATTTTTTGTCAATTATTAAATTCCTCAACAAACGTTTATGTTCTTAATTCAATTTTATTCGGTAATTTACTTTGACAATATTCCTATGTTCGTTTCAACTGACATGCGGTTTTATGCACGACCAAATTGCAATTGAAAGTGCGTCGCAAGAAAAAAACTTATTCACGCTGTTTTTCTGCATTCGGCGTCAGCTACAACGCCTCGTTATAACGGTCCTTTCTTAGCTACAAAATGCGTAGCTGACCAATCACATCGCGTTTAAAGGCTGATGCAACATTACCATTATGATGGAATCTATTTCTAGAATTTTCGAGAGCATGTATGCTCAAGGTGTGTGTGTCAACATGTGCGTCGTTTTTATACCCTTCGACCATTGAAAATGGTTAAAAAAGGGTATACTAACTTTGTGCAAATGTATGTAACAGGCAGAAGGAGGAGTGGGAGACCCCACAAAGTAGCTGCTGGCGTTTCGTTGCCTTCAAATTGTTGCAAAAACAATTCCTTAAATGCGTCCCACGTGATTCCAGAAAAACAAACTTGTGAAAGCCAGTTAAATGCTACGCCTTCTAGGGATTTGCTCAAAGCGATAAGCAAAGCACTGCCATCCAGAGGGTTTTCTGCTAAAATTAGATCCACCGTGGCACACCAAGCAGCTGCAGCGCCAGTTGAGTCGGGATTAAATTTAGGCAGTACGAGGAATTTATATTTACAGCTGGCGTTGACTGTGCACTTTGGACTGCATTCAAAACGTCGATCAAATTGCGATGCTGCGTTTCTAAAAGTGTGCACAAACGGTCGTCGGTCATGGTTTGGTGTTGAGGCGACTACTGATGTCGGAGTCAGATGGCCAGACTCATTCATCTCCACCTCCTGTGCCTCTCGGATCGTGTCATTGCCTTTCCTCGACATTTCGACTGCCTTGTTCTAGTTTCCGTTTTTTACTGACTCGAATTTCCAAAATGATGCTAGCACAATGCCTAGACACCGTTATTGGCACGCGTCTTTTTGCCAGTTAGCCAGTTAGCAACCCGCCATGATTGCAATTATTGTAGCATCCATTCGGTCACACACTATATTTGTCTCGCTCTAACGCAGGGTCAGACCGAGGCTACGCAGAACAGTCAATTCTGTCTGTGGATCGTGTGCAAGAGAAGGAACAAGTGGGAAGAGGATGGATGAGAATAGATAATCTTCCTATCTTTGTCACTTATTCTTTATTAGTGATGACATTCATTACAAGATAATAACTTATAAATAAATAATATCGATGCGACATATATATTAAATCGTAAATCGCAAGCCGATGAAACTCCGCGTTGCTCCCGTATCGACGGTAGCTGCCACTACATAGCCCTCGATTATGACGCGGGCTGTAATGCGGCCACCGTTAAGTTGTAGTACTCCCGCTACTTTCGGACGTTTGCTCCCGGCGCCCCCGCTGCGTAGGGTGCAGGAAGGGCAGCTGTCCGTTTCCTGACGGCAGAGTCTGGCAACAGTCCACCGTGCGCACTCCTCGCTTCCCACAGCTCCAGCAGAAAAGGACCCACTGACCGGGGCACTCTCTGGCGGAATACCCTGTTATTCCGCAGTTCCGGCAGACCTCACGCACGTTGATAGCGAGATTCCTTGACATGGTTAGGCGTCGTTGCTGCGACTGGTCGGCTGTGCTCCATTTGATGGGATCCAAACATTGGCTCGAATGTTCTGGCCCCTCGGCCTCGGGGTAGGTTGCTGGCGCTGATCCTGACGCTCTGCGGCATCGCAGTTGACGAGATTGGCTCTGCTCACCACACCGACGGCGGTCCGGCAGTTCCCCCGCGCCCCACTGTCCTTAGGGAGATAGTCTAACGGTGCCTGATTTCTGTCTGTGTCTTGTTCTGTTTTTTGGTCTGGTCCTGTCCGTCTCCTTGACTCCGCTTAAACCTATCCTTGCTTAAATCCTTACTCCTTCCCCTGCCGTGCTTAAAACTATTCCTTGCTAACCTAAAACTTTGCTCGCCTCCTTGCTTAAAACATTTTTCGTCCGTCTTTTGTCTCGTGTGTCCTTGTTCTATGTCCTTGTTCCCGGAGGTGGCTACTCCAGCCTCTTTTGGCGATTAGATAAACATAGAAATATGTGAATGTGTCAGCGTGCATATACTAGTGGCTTTGCCGCCGCACCGCCCTTGCCTGCCTTCTCAGACCTACGTGTGCTTCTTTAAGGTACAAAAGCTGGAATCCTCTCAAATAAACCTCAGGGTGCCTGCTCGGGCGCCACCTGTAAGAAAGCTTTCTAGGGGTGAGGTAGCCTCAGTCACGCTAGGGCGAGGCCGGCTTGAGGGTGAAGGGCAGAGTGGCGTGATCTGTCAGTGACGGAATGCAGCGAAAAGTAACGCCCACCTGATGTCGTCTCTGCAGTTGAGAGTCTCAGGGAGGTCAGCTTCTGAGACCTCCAACGCGAGTTATAAATGGGCCATAGCTCCATGTATCATTTGGTTTAATATTTTTGTCAATTATTATATTCGCCAATTAACTCGTTTAGTACGTTATCCATGACTCTCTGGAAAGTTACCGGGGCATTTGTTAATCCGAACGGCATTCTTGTAAGCCTGATTGGATCCAAAACGGTTATTAAAGTTTCTATTTCCGTTGTTGCTAGTCGATACTTGAACAACTTGACCCTGATCTGTGTTATTTCTCCTTTTCTCCAGTGCTGATCCTTTCTGATCTAATTGTTTTCTTTTTCTCTCCTGGAAATTTAATTCCCTTTCTTTTAGTGCCTCTTCATAGGCTTCGGTCAGGGTTCTGGGTCTTAGGGCCCTTATAAAGGCGCCTAGCGGTCCCCTTACTCCCGTTATAAATGCGTCTAGACATAGCTTTGTGTATGATTCTTTTTTTGCTTTCACTACTGATTGTTCCCTTTCTTTAGTCTCTATGACATTAAACAATGCCAGTTTAACTTCCGATATCTGTTCGTATAGTCTAGTTAAAGAAAGATCTTTCATCTTAATTAGATGAATTTCCTGTAACAAGGAAGATTCTTCTCGTTTGTCCGTTAAGTTAGCGCGAAGTCTCTCTCTAATAGTGTCCCAATCAAGAGGGATTCCCTCTGAAATTAAGACTTCGTTCGCTCGTCCTTCTATATTGTTTCTAATAGTTCTCATTAATAGATGACCATAAGGAGTTTGATCTGCTCCCTTGATCATCATCAGAATTTCATCGACGTTCGTAATGAAGTCGTTAAGGGTCTTAAAATTTCCGTCATAGGTCGGCAGAAATCTAATTGCGTCTGGAATCCGTATGTCATTGGGGCTGGTGTTTACCATTGGTGGCGGTGTTGGCGGAGCGTTGGAAGTCATTATCGTCGGGACGGTTTCTCTACCTAAGATAAAATCTTCTTCTTCTGGTGTTCGGAAACGACCTTTTGATATTCGACATGAACTTTCTCTATACGTCTGTAAATTCTATCTTGCATATTTTCGTATTTTAATTATGTCCAGTGAATTCCTATTTACTCTTCTCTTCCTATATAATTCGTGTGTGATTTGATCACTTTTCGGAGCAATGTGTGTTGGTGTGTTGTTATCTTAATTTTTAATGTGTATTGATATTTTAGTTTATAGTGTGTGTGTGTGCATTAATGGTATTCTTAATTAACCTATTTTATTTTGTGTGTCTTGTTAACCGTTGTGTTGTGGTGTGTGTTGATGTAATGGTGTCTTCTAAAATTTTCTGAAATGAAGAATTTTTTAGTTTTTATGTACATGTGTAAAGTTATGAATCTGGTTTCGTATTTGTTAATTCTCATATTACTTTAAGTGGGCTTAATAATCAGCTTGCGTCCCTTTAAACAACGAATTCGGGTATATTCAAAAACAATATACAGCTTTGCGCCCTGCAACTCTGAATGTTATGGAAATTAAACTATTTCCCGTCCTCGTCATTCAGGTGGTACCTCTTCAGATTAACCCTTATTTCTTTATTCTTGATATCTCGCACTTATTTGCGGAAGCCTTATTGCTTATATATATATATCATATTTATTTATTTTTTTTTTCTATATCTCTTGATGTACTCCAGAACACCTTATTGTGTCGCCTTATTGCGTAAGCCTTTTTTGCTTTTATGAATCTGGGTATTTGTATGTACATCACATGCATACATCACTAAACCAAACGCTACTCACTATGGACTTATGCTGCCACGTGCTCGCTTGCTTGGAAATATGCAATCTGATACGTGGCTGCAGCCGTTAAGTGCTACCACCGGGTTTCCGCTGACAATGCACTGTGATTTTCGTACTGAGATTGATTGTGTAACTTTGCATTATAATTTCTTATTTTGTTAATATTTTAGTTTTCACTACTACCGTTGCTGTCTTACATGAATATCCAATATACGGGAGTCCACTGCATAGCTCTTTAGGTCCGGCTGCGCCAGTTATAAATGGGCCATAGGTCCATGTAACATTTGGTTTAATATTTTTGTCAATTATTAAATTCCTCAACAAACGTTTATGTTCTTAATTCAATTTTTATTCGGTAATTTACTTTGACAATATTCCTATGTTCGTTTCAACTGACATGCGGTTTTATGCACGACCAAATTGCAATTGAAAGTGCGTCGCAAGAAAAAAACTTATTCACGCTGTTTTTCTGCATTCGGCGTCAACTACAACGCCTCGTTATAACGGTCCATTCATAGCTACAAAATGCGTAGCTGACCAATCACATCGCGTTTAAAGGCTGTTGCAACATTACCATTATGATGGAATCTATTTCTAGAATTTTCGAGAGCATGTATGCTCAAGGTGTGTGTGTCAACATGTGCGTCGTTTTTATTCCCTTCGACCATTGAAAATGGTCAAAAAAGGGTATACTAACTTTGTGCAAATATATGTAACAGGCCGAAGGAGGCGTGGGAGACCCCACAAAGTATATATATTCTTGCTCAGGATCACTAGCCAAGTCGATTAAGCCATGTCTGTCTGTCTGTCCGGATGTCTGGATGTCTTGGTGTCTGGATGTCTGGATGTCCAGATGAACACACAGATCTCAGCTATTATACAAGCTAGAGACACCAAATTTGGCAGGAAGGTTTCTGTTATCCAGGAGAGGTGAAGTTTATTTCAAATGTTGGGTGCCACGCCCGCCGCCCACGAAAATCAATAATTTCATCTTTTAAGATGATTTGCGAGCGACATATAAAAGATGAGTAAGACTATACTTAGCTAAATATAACGTCAAAATAATAAATATAATACCAACATAACGTCAATTCCAATCCGATCGGACAACAAACACAGAAGTTATATTGTATATAGACCAGCAAGCTGTGACGCCATTGCAATGCTCATGTAGGAAAGAAAAGGAAAGAGAATGCGATCGCGTAACGCCATCTGTTGTTCTTCTCTTCTTTTCTATGCTCACACATTTTTTGCATTCAAACGCACATACATACATTTGTGCTTGACCAATGAAATGATAGACGCATATACAGGTATTCATACGACGATATTTACGATATTTCTATTAAGTAGAAGTATTGTACTCTTTACGTTTCAAAAAGGTCGAAGGGTATCCCACTGTCGCGTGCCGCGACAAACGGGGATGGCCTTTCTCCAAAGCCGCCAGGGAGGTGGTAGTGGCCGGGTCGATTCCTTTCGGAAAAAGGCAAGCAGCTCGCAACCGCCAATCAAATGATCAGGTATCCCCTGGACAGTCCGCGAACACCGGTTCAAAGACTGACAAATTCGGGAAGGCAATTCTTTAGCGGGCAGACTTTAACAACCGCATGGGTGATTACGTTATAAATCAAAATGGTAGGTCCTTCACGGAATACTATTTATTACGGTACAGAGGATCGGATCCGCAGTGCCGGCGAGAGGAAGGGATGAGCAAGTGGTCCTCTCGTCGTCGATTTCCAGCAACCGCAATGCCTCGGTGGTGGGAAATTTGGCCACCGTTGCAGATAATATAGCAAGCAACAACAACATCAACAACTCTAGTAGAGAGTTGAAGAAAGGAATTGCCTTCTTTAGGAAGAGCGCCAAGATGGCTTGATCTCCTGTGGGAGCAATAGCCCAGTCAAATCCTACCCCAATGTTCGAAAAGGAGACAACTGCCAGCAAGGTCCCCATCGAAAGGAAACAGAGCTCAACCCACTCTCAGTCTTAATTGATCAAGTGCTTGAAGTGGTGAATGGAAAGGGTGTCCGGCATATCAACCAGGGTATGAAGGATACCTTCGGTAAAATGAAAGCACTGTGTAACAGTGCAAGTAATAGCATAAAAGTGCTATATCCCTAAGGTAGTAGCAACGACCGACACCCCGAAAGGCCTAGGGAGAGTCTACCGGGAACAGGTTCCATTCTCCCAAAAAAGAGTCGTCACCTGGAGCCATCTTAGGCAAACAGGACAACTACCGAAAAGGCTAGCCCGACTGCAGCTAAATTGCCAGCTAAGGCACAATGAGCTGAACAGGGCAAATCGGTTAAAGCGATCAACCGGGGAAAGCCAGTATCCCAGGCGAGCAGGCCCAAGGTTACTAAGGCAACAAAAGAAGGGAGCCCAAATAGGCCACCGAAGAAAGACTAAGGTGACCCGTAAGGTTCTAAAGGCAGCTTAGGAAAAAACCTAGTGTGGTGCGTCAGAGCTTCGAGGTAGCTGTGCAGCAAGTCCTAGGGGACAAGGCAACCGCACTTCCTTCGGAAGGGTTCTTGGAGGTTAGAGATCTACATGAAGTCACCACTAAGGATGACATAATTGAGGCGGCCCAGCAGCGGAAAGGAGAAGATAGAAAACTGGGCGAGAGAGTGAAGAGCCTGCGTAAGTCTTTTGGGGAGACCTAAACAGCTCTTCTCAAGGTGCCGGTAGAAGTGGCCAATAGGGCAAAAGGGGAACAAAATCAAAATGTCCAAGGTTACGGCTTGCTGTGCGGTCTACAAAGATCAAAAGCGGAAAGACGTAGACTATATTGTGGGCAGCAAAAACTGCCTAGCTTTCCAAGACGCAGTCGCTAGGGCCGAGCTTAGAGATGCATGACTACGATAGGGCCTTAGAGAACATAGGGACTCATTGTAGAGGTAGTCGTCCAAACATCAAAGGCGGGGACTTCAATGCCAGGGCTGCTGAATGGGGCAGTCGCCTCACAAATACAAGAGGCCAGGCACTCATTACAGCTTTCTCATTATTAGACGCGGTGCTGCTTAACACAGGCAATAAAAGCACCTTTGAACGAAATGGCAGGACGTCAATCGTTGACATATCCTTCGCCAGCTCCAGTCTAAGTAGAATGATGTCGTGGGAAGTAAGTGATATCTACACTAATAGTGACCATAGAGCCATATTAATGAGTGTAGATAGACACCGCATCAGAAGCACCCAGGACAGAGTAATCAATGGTTAGAAAGAAGACATTCTGGATGAGGGAGTTTTCAGATACCTCATCACAGAGCTGCACAATGTCGCCATTCTGCATGGAAATACCTGACGCAAAGGCGACATCACTTTCCAACCTATTGACTTCTGCCTGCGACGCCTCTATGGCGAAGAAATCCAAAGGTGGCCCGAGATAGAAGCCAGCCTTTTGGTGGAGTCACGAGATCGCGGATTCAAGGCGTAAATGCATACGAGCTAGAGTAACACTATGCCGATGTAGAGATGTGGAGCAGCAGGACGCAAAAAGGAAGGCAAAGAAAGTGATAAAGCTAAGTAAAGCATCGCATTTTAACACCCTGCGAGATGGTATGAACATCAACCCTTGGGGTGGGGCATACAAGGCTGTAATAAGCAAGATAAAAGGACAACGAGCAAACGCCCCGGCTTGTCCCCAACTCTTGCGCACAATAGTTGAGACCCTTTCCCCAAAACAGGGGAATCATCACAATGAATCTGCAGATGTTTGTGTGTGAGGCAAAGCGGCTTTTCAAAAGGTCCAATTCTAATTCCAATGCCAAGCAGAAGCCTCTGCACAAAGGTGGGCTACGAAGTCATTAATTTGTGCAGGCTGGGTAACTGGGACTCCTGTCAACCAGGTTATCTAGGTGCAAATGATGACTTTAGTCAAATTTTCAAATTGAACAAAATATACGGGGGTTCTTGTGCTGAGCACAAAGAAATCAAAAAAGGCTCTTGAACTAATCGGGAAGGCTGATGTGTCCAGATTTCTTCTGCCGAAAAACGGGCGTGGCGGGTTAGAGGAGAGCAGCAACATTTATAGACCAGGGTCTCTGCAAAAAAGAGCTTTTTCTATGATTCAGCACCGACAAAGATGCATCTGAGCGGAAAATGACCTTTACGCCTACGCTTGAAAGCTTTGACATGCAATTCGAATTGGCGGACGCTGATTCGAAACTAGGGGAACATTACGCACGGTAACAGCAAACATCATCGAATATGTTCGAAGCAACAAGTTTGATGCGATCTTGCTATTGTGTTGTTTGGACGTAATTATGTTGCAAGGCTAGACACTAAGCAAGGTTGATGACTTAAATAATTGAAATTTGATATATTTTTATCGCTTCCAAAAATTATTGCGATAAAGCCACAAATTTTGTCATTCGTTTTAATGGTGCCATGGCGACCATGCAATGAAAACGATGAGACTGTGAAACCCATTTTCTTCCACAGCCTTTATTACGCAGATGAATGGCAAATCGTCAATAGACGGTTCGGAGTAACTGTAAGCCCAAAAAATATTATAGGGCTTATGTTAGTGACCCCAGAAAACTGGAATTGTATTAAAGAAATGTGTGTGTGCATTATGGTAGAGCAGCGTAGGCTAGAGAGACTGCGAAACTCTTCCTCGCAGCACCCAACCACCACAGGGCTAGCCTCGAACCCATACGATGTTTTTACTTTAAATACAAACACTACCGTCTCTAGGACGGTGTCTCTCAAGATTTTTTCCAATGAACACTCCAATCTAAAAAAAAATAAAACACATGCTTGTACTCATACACATATAGAAAATAATACATTTAGAATGACATGCAAAACACCTACAATATTTTAACTATTAGCCCACTGTTAGGAACCCCTTAAAAAAGGCACTTCTCCACTGGGGCTCTCGCACTAAGTACCGTGAAACTTGCACTCAGTAATTCAAAAGCACTTGCACTTCGTTTTCATTTGTTTTCTTTTCCCCTGCCTTTTGTAGCAGTGTCGCTCGCTCACCTCGCTTAATTTTGCCCGTTTCCTGTGGAGTTTCGTCTTGCCGGTTTGCGCCTGTTTGTGTTTCCGCCTATGAGCCGGTCGTTGTTGTCCCTAACTCGTTCGTTAGGTGCGTGGATAGTGGTGGGTTCTTTCTGAGAACGACCCGTTTACCTTATATTTCTGTTAGTGGGGTGTTTAGTATTGAATTGATATCACTCAACGTCGGAGTAATACCAACTGTATTTTATTATGTTATTATTAAGTTTGCTTGCCCCAGGTGCATAACCATGTGGCAGAGGTCGCCGCAATAAGTACAAAAACAAATTGGGCTGCGGAGTAAGAATGAGTAGTCAAGTGAGAGTTACTTTTCATACTGATTTTATTTTCCTCGTTGTGGGGTTTATATACACGTTTCTTACAAGCTAGGTATTTACTTAGGTTACATGATACATGATAAAGACAAATGTTAACTATCTAAGTCTAATGATATCTGCTGATTTATGGCATGCAGATGGTGCGAAATCGTGCATCTGCATGCATAGCGATAAAGGGTCCTTATTTGCTAAGTCCGCCTGCATATCAGCGAACGGTCAGTATTGATTCAGTGCATATCAGTAAAGGGTCACTGTTGATTTAGGTGCGTTTGAAAACGTACCCTGTCGCCTATCTGCTTACGATAGCAGTGTGCCTACGTATCATCTGCAGCGTACGATTTTCTGCAGTTATGTAAAATCGTACATGGGGTATATAAGGCATATTATACTATGGGAGCCTGACTAGCTCATACCTTATAAATTAGTGAATATGGCTTCATTGCCTTAGTAAATCTAATTCCCTTCATTGGATGGCTTCATTGTCTTAAAGCTAACTTATCCTAAATAATCTTGTGGGGCTCCTATTATGCTTCAATTTATTTAATTTTAATTATATTTATATCGTACTTACACGTGTAAAAGTACTTGAACCTTCCGCATTGTATTACTGAGTGTTTGAATGTTATCCATCTTATCTTTTTATAGGGTGGATTAGTGAACAAAGTTGGGACAATATAACTGAGCTTGATAAAGTACCAGGATTTCATGGAATAATAGACTCATTTGAAGCTAACTTTAAGCAATGGAATGGTAAGAAAATCGTTTCTTTATATGGTAGAATAAATTTGATTCTCCTTCAGATGAAAATATGTTTGAACTCGAAGAGCAAACATTGTGTCGATCCATCCTTTTTATAATTCGTTTGTCTGCATGTACGTTCGTCTGACACTCTGTAGAAGCGCAAATAATATCTCTATCAGTTCCAAAGAGGTATTTAATGTGAATTGATGAATAAATTATTTTTTTACGAACAAAAACTACCATATAGTCGAGTGTGTTCGACTGTTATATACACGTTACCTACCTGACCAAAAATAATTCCTCTAATATTTAAAATTTAATTAACTTTACATTTAATACGAGAGCAGCAGTGGAGATGTGCACGACAGTAGCATATTCTTTGACCTATGTTCTTTCCATTCTAGATAACTTCTGTGTTTATTGTTAAATCCGATGGAATTTTGTAAGATATTTTGATATAGTAATTCAAGTACTGTTGAAAATCAGAAAGTTGTATCTTCTAATGGCACAGTTCTGTGAACAGTTCATATACGCCTACATGCCAGATATGGTTCAATCGACACAGCTAGTGATATAAAAACAAAATTATGTATACTTTATGGGGTCTCCCATGGAGCCTTCTACCTGTTAGATACATTTGCACAAAGTTAGTATACCCTTTTTGAACATTATCAATGATCAAAGAGAATAAAAAACCTAAAGTGACCCTGAAAACATAATTAGGATAACTAAACAAAAGCATTGAAGTAAAGTAAAAGTACTTTCATTGGCATTGTGATGAATCGGTTAAGCATTTTGTTTTGAATTGTGTAATTTATAGCTCTTAACCATCATCTAGACTTATTTATCTGTTAATCCGACTGGCTTAGTGTTGCAAATAATTGATTGCTTTTCGAATTAATTTATTGCTTTTCGAAGAGCGCTTAAGCCTTTAGTCTAAAGAATTATACTTTCATTCCACTAGCGAATACGATAATCATTGTTTCCTTGACCGCAAACTATTTATACCTTTCGAGCATTGAAAATGGTCAAAATAGGGTGACATACCTTGTACAAGTCTAAGCAACATGCAGAATGCGGCTCAGGATCACTAGCCGATTCGATTGAGCCATATCTGTTTGTCAGTATGAACATACAGATCTTATTATTAAAGCTAGAGATACCAAATTTGGCTGACATATTCTATGTATTAAACGCTGATCAATTTTATTTTAAATTTAAGATACCACGTGCGCCGCCCCGCAAACCAGCAAGCTGTGACGTCATTGCAATGCTCTTGTTGGAAAGAAAGTGAAAGAGAATGCGTGCGCGTACCTTAAGCCAATGAAAAGCATTAGGCGTATACACGTATTCATATGTAGACGTTTAAATGTGAACTATGTTTTGTTTACGTTAATTCAAGGGTTCAAGGGTATCCCATTGTCGCGTGCTCGACTTTTGCACTCGTTGTTTAGTTAAAAGAGTGAAGAGATGCCAGAAGAATTTGTGCAACATTTTCATGTTTCTTCTTTCATTTACTTAGTTTTCTCAATTTTTTTATAGCATGGTATGCCACTACTCTTCCTGAACAGGAAGATCTCATTGGTGAATGGAATGACAAGCTTACTGAATTTCAAAAAATTTGTGTCGTACGATCCCTGAGACCAGATAGAATAGGATTCTGTTTGACTCAGTTTATTATCAATAAATTAGGTCCACGTTTTGTTGAGCCTCCAGTTCTTGATATTAAGGCAGCCTTTGACGAATCAATTTCTCAAACACCTTTAATGTTTGTTTTGTCACCTGGCATTGACCCAATGCAATCATTATTAGCACTATCGGAAACGGTAAAAATGGCATCAAGAATGTTCTCAGTTAGCTTGGGACAAGGTCAAGCACCTGTGGCTACTAAACTTATAATGGATGGAATTCGTGATGGAAATTGGGTATTTTTAGCAAATTGTCATTTATCATTAAGCTGGATGCCCACACTCGATAAAATGATTTCTACAATGCAGACAATAAAATTACATAAAAAATTTCGACTTTGGCTAAGCTCAAGTCCTCATCCTGACTTTCCTTTATCTATATTAGAAACGAGCATTAAAATGACGACAGAGCCTCCAAGAGGGATAAAAGCAAATATGAAAAGGCTTTATAATAATGTTAATACACAAAGTATGGAAACATGTAAAGAGCCAACTAAATATAAAAAACTTCTATTTTCATTGTGCTTTTTCCATACTATCCTCCTAGAGCGCAAAAAGTTTCAACAATTAGGATGGAATGTCGTATACAGTTTTAATGATTCAGATTTTGAAGTTTCTGAAATTTTGTTACTATTATATTTGAATGAGTATGAAGATACTCCATTTGGTGCTTTAAAATATATAATAGCAGGTGTAAATTATGGAGGCCATGTGACTGATGATTGGGATCAAAAAGTGTTGTCTACTTATGTAAATCAGTATTTTAATGAGCAAGCAATAAAATCACGCAAATTTCGGTAAGTTTTGAATATATCTATAATCGTCCAAACTATTTTTATCTATTGATCCGTTCGCAAAATAAATTTATTTTCAAGAAAAATTATATTAACTGAAATACTCGAAGGTCCGACTGTCTGTTTGTTTGAACACAAAGACCTCAATTATTTAAAGAGCATAAGAATCAAGCTTGGGAAGAAGGTTTCTGGTTACTTCAACAGGTGAAGTTTATTTAAAATGCTTGGTGCCACGCCCACGGAAATCAAAAACTAAATTTTTAAATCGATTTCTATGTGACATTTAACAAAAAGCAAATTTTTCTTCCGATCAATCAAATTAATACGGATGTTTTTTGAGAGAGTATGAATTAAGCGAATGAGAAAGGTAAAGACAGTCTTTTTGAATATGGTTACACAACTCTTTAGACCATCTCTTAATAAAGCTGTGCACACCCATAGCTTTATTTACAATTGATGATATATGCTCGGGGTAAGAAAGATTATTTTCAAAGAGGACTCGTTAGGTTCTGTCACCCAAATATCTTACAATTCAACTAAAAGTTTTGTCGATAAACCGATTAGGTTCAGGTTACACACAGTGGGAAAAGTTTTTTGTCATCTGCAGTTTCGGCTTACATGTCTTGACATAGCATGCACCTTCGCTTAAAGGCATTCCTCTTTGTGCTTAGCTTCTGCAAGGAAAAATAATTATTTTGTCATCAAGTAAATTATTCGCTTTTATTGGCAAATTTGCAAGTAAGTGCAATATTTTTGTTGTAAGTGCAATATGTTTGTTGTGTTTGTAAATAAGCCGCCTGCATTTTGGCACTATATTTTGAATTGATTAAACAAGAACAAGAGATGAAATCATTATTGAAGTACAAAATGCCTAGAACCACATTTCAATTGATTATCTCAAAACTTGAATTCGGTACCAACACGACTACTAAAAATAAATGGATATTTATTTTGTTATGTTATTACAGTATATACTACTGTTTACGTGTACACTGATTTGTGCAACCGCCTTACTTTCGTAGTTTTTATTTTAATGAAAAGCAAGGGTTTAAGTTTATTGCACATCTACATCTACATCTACATCTACATCTACATCTACATCTACATCTACATCTACATCTACATCATCTGTCTGCATCTACATCTGCGTCTACATCTGCGTCTGCGTCTGCATCTACGTCTGCGTCTACGTCTACGTCTGCGTCTGCGTCTGCGTCTGCGTCTGCGTCTGCGTCTGTCTGTCTACGTCTGCGTCTACGTCTGCATCTGCGTCTGCGTCTGCGTCTACGTCTGCGTCTGCGTCTGCGTCTGCGTCTGCGTCTGCGTCTGCGTCTGCATCTGCGTCTGCGTCTACGTCTGCGTCTGCGTCTGCGTCTGCGTCTGCGTCTGCGTCTGCGTCTGCGTCTGCGTCTGCGTCTGCGTCTGCGTCTGCGTCTGCGTCTGCGTCTGCGTCTGCGTCTGCGTCTACGTCTGCGTCTACGTCTGCGTCTGCGTCTGCGTCTGCGTCTGCGTCTGCGTCTGCGTCTGCGTCTGCGTCTGCGTCTGCGTCTGCGTCTCCGATCTGCGTCTGCGTCTGCGTCTGCGTCTGCGTCTGCGTCTGCGTCTGCGTCTGCGTCTGCGTCTGCGTCTGCGTCTACGTCTGCGTCTACGTCTGCGTCTGCGTCTGCGTCTGCGTCTGCGTCTGCGTCTGCGTCTGCGTCTGCGTCTGCGTCTGCGTCTCTGCGTCTACGTCTGCGTCTGCGTCTGCGTCTGCGTCTGCGTCTGCGTCTGCGTCTGCGTCTGCGTCTGCGTCTGCGTCTGCGTCTGCGTCTGCGTCTGCGTCTGCGTCTGCGTCTGCGTCTGCGTCTGCGTCTGCGTCTGCGTCTGCGTCTGCGTCTGCGTCTGCGTCTGCGTCTACGTCTGCGTCTGCGTCTGCGTCTGCGTCTGCGTCTGCGTCTGCGTCTGCGTCTACGTCTGCGTCTGCGTCTGCGTCTGCGTCTGCGTCTGCGTCTGCGTCTGCGTCTGCGTCTGCGTCTACGTCTGCGTCTGCGTCTGCGTCTACGTCTGCGTCTGCGTCTGCGTCTGCGTCTGCGTCTGCGTCTGCGTCTGCGTCTGCGTCTGCGTCTGCGTCTGCGTCTGCGTCTGCGTCTGCGTCTGCGTCTGCGTCTGCGTCTGCGTCTGCGTCTGCGTCTGCGTCTGCGTCTGCGTCTGCGTCTACGTCTGCGTCTGCGTCTGCGTCTGCGTCTGCGTCTGCGTCTGCGTCTGCGTCTGCGTCTGCGTCTGCGTCTGCGTCTGCGTCTACGTCTGCGTCTGCGTCTGCGTCTGCGTCTGCGTCTGCGTCTGCGTCTGCGTCTGCGTCTGCGTCTGCGTCTGCGTCTGCGTCTGCGTCTGCGTCTGCGTCTGCGTCTGCGTCTGCGTCTGCGTCTGCGTCTGCGTCTGCGTCTGCGTCTGCGTCTGCGTCTGCGTCTGCGTCTGCGTCTGCGTCTGCGTCTGCGTCTGCGTCTGCGTCTGCGTCTGCGTCTGCGTCTGCGTCTGCGTCTACGTCTGCGTCTGCGTCTGCGTCTGCGTCTGCGTCTGCGTCTGCGTCTGCGTCTGCGTCTGCGTCTGCGTCTGCGTCTGCGTCTGCGTCTGCGTCTGCGTCTGCGTCTGCGTCTGCGTCTGCGTCTGCGTCTGCGTCTGCGTCTGCGTCTGCGTCTGCGTCTGCGTCTGCGTCTGCGTCTGCGTCTACGTCTGCGTCTCTGCGTCTGCGTCTACGTCTGCGTCTCTGCGTCTGCGTCTGCGTCTGCGTCTGCGTCTGCGTCTGCGTCTGCGTCTGCGTCTGCGTCTACGTCTGCGTCTGCGTCTGCGTCTGCGTCTGCGTCTGCGTCTGCGTCTGCGTCTGCGTCTGCGTCTGCGTCTGCGTCTGCGTCTGCGTCTGCGTCTGCGTCTGCGTCTGCGTCTGCGTCTGCGTCTGCGTCTGCGTCTGCGTCTGCGTCTGCGTCTACGTCTGCGTCTGCGTCTACGTCTGCGTCTGCGTCTGCGTCTGCGTCTGCGTCTCGCGTCTGCGTCTGCGTCTGCGTCTGCGTCTGCGTCTGCGTCTGCGTCTGCGTCTGCGTCTGCGTCTGCGTCTGCGTCTGCGTCTGCGTCTGCGTCTGCGTCTGCGTCTGCGTCTGCGTCTGCGTCTGCGTCTGCGTCTGCATCTGCGTCTTGCGTCTGCGTCTGCGTCTGCGTCTGCGTCTACGTCTGCGTCTGCGTCTGCGTCTGCGTCTGCGTCTACGTCTGCGTCTGCGTCTGCGTCTGCGTCTGCGTCTACGTCTGCGTCTGCGTCTGCGTCTGCGTCTGCGTCTGCGTCTGCGTCTGCGTCTGCGTCTGCGTCTGCGTCTGCGTCTGCGTCTGCGTCTGCGTCTGCGTCTGCGTCTGCGTCTGCGTCTGCGTCTGCGTCTGCGTCTGCGTCTGCGTCTGCGTCTGCGTCTCTGCGTCTGCGTCTTCAGTCTACGTCTGCGTCTGCGTCTGCGTCTCCGTCTGCGTCTACGTCTACGTCTGCGTCTGCGTCTGCGTCTGCGTCTGCGTCTGCGTCTGCGTCTGCGTCTGCATCTGCGTCTGCGTCTGCGTCTGCGTCTGCGTCTGCGTCTGCGTCTGCGTCTGCGTCTGCGTCTGCGTCTGCGTCTGCGTCTGCGTCTGCGTCTGCGTCTGCGTCTGCGTCTGCGTCTGCATCTGCGTCTGCGTCTGCGTCTGCGTCTGCGTCTGCGTCTGCGTCGCGTCTGCGTCTGCGTCTGCGTCTGCGTCTGCGTCTGCGTCTGCGTCTGCGTCTGCGTCTGCGTCTGCGTCTGCGCGTCTGCGTCTGCGTCTGCGTCTGCGTCTGCGTCTGCGTCTGCGTCTGCGTCTGCGTCTGCGTCTGCGTCTGCGTCTGCGTCTGCGTCTGCGTCTGCGTCTGCGTCTGCGTCTCCGTCTGCGTCTGCGTCTGCGTCTGCGTCTGCGTCTGCGTCTGCGTCTGCGTCTGCGTCTGCGTCTGCGTCTGCGTCTGCGTCTGCGTCTGCGTCTGCGTCTGCGTCTCGTCTGCGTCTGCGTCTGCGTCTGCGTCTGCGTCTGCGTCTGCGTCTGCGTCTGCGTCTGCGTCTGCGTCTGCGTCTGCGTCTGCGTCTGCGTCTGCGTCTGCGTCTGCGTCTGCGTCTGCGTCTGCGTCTGCGTCTGCGTCTGCGTCTGCGTCTGCGTCTGCGTCTGCGTCTGCGTCTGCGTCTGCGTCTGCGTCTGCGTCTGCGTCTGCGTCTGCGTCTGCGTCTGCGTCTGCGTCTGCGTCTGCGTCTGCGTCTGCGTCTGCGTCTGCGTCTGCGTCTGCGTCTGCGTCTGCGTCTGCGTCTGCGTCAGCGTCTGCGTCTGCGTCTGCGTCTGCGTCTGCGTCTGCGTCTGCGTCTGCGTCTGCGTCTGCGTCTTCCCGGCGTCTGCGTCGGCGTCTGCGTCTGCGTCTGCGTCTGCGTCTGCGTCTGCGTCTGCGTCTGCGTCTGCGTCAGCGTCTGCGTCTGCGTCTGCGTCTGCGTCTGCGTCTGCGTCTGCGTCTGCGTCTGCGTCTGCGTCTGCGTCTGCGTCTGCGTCTGCGTCTCTGCGTCTGCGTCTGCGTCTGCGTCTGCGTCTGCGTCTGCGTCTGCGTCTGCGTCTGCGTCTGCGTCTGCGTCTGCGTCTGCGTCTGCGTCTGCGTCTGCGTCTGCGTCTGCGTCTGCGTCTGCGTCTGCGTCTGCGTCTGCGTCTGCGTCTGCGTCTGCGTCGGCGTCTGCGTCTGCGTCTGCGTCTGCGTCTGCGTCTGCGTCTGCGTCTGCGTCTGCGTCTGCGTCTGCGTCTGCGTCTGAAGTCTGCGTCTGCGTCGGCGTCTGCGTCTGCGTCTGCGTCTGCGTCTGCGTCAGCGTCTGCGTCTGCGTCTGCGTCTGCGTCTGCGTCTGCGTCTGCGTCTGCGTCTGCGTCTGCGTCTGCGTCTGCGTCTGCGTCTGCGTCTGCGTCTGCGTCTGCGTCTGCGTCTGCGTCTGCGTCTGCGTCTGCGTCTGCGTCTGCGTCTGCGTCTGCGTCTGCGTCTGCGTCTGCGTCTGCGTCTGCGTCTGCGTCTGCGTCTGCGTCTGCGTCTGCGTCTGCGTCTGCGTCTGCGTCTGCGTCTGCGTCTGCGTCGTCTGCGTCTGCGTCTGCGTCTGCGTCTGCGTCTGCGTCTGCGTCTGCGTCTGCGTCTGCGTCTGCGTCTGCGTCTGCGTCTGCGTCTGCGTCTGCGTCTGCGTCTGCGTCTGCGTCTGCGTCCTGCGTCTGCGTCTGCGTCTGCGTCTGCGTCTGCGTCTGCGTCTGCGTCCCTGCGTCTGCGTCTGCGTCTGCGTCGTCTGCGTCTGCGTCTGCGTCTGCGTCTGCGTCTGCGTCTGCGTCTGCGTCTGCGTCTGCGTCTGCGTCTGCGTCTGCGTCTGCGTCTGCGTCTGCGTCTGCGTCTGCGTCTGCGTCTGCGTCTGCGTCTGCGTCTGCGTCTGCGTCTGCGTCTGCGTCTGCGTCTGCGTCTGCGTCTGCGTCTGCGTCTGCGTCTGCGTCTGCGTCTGCGTCTGCGTCTGCGTCTGCGTCTGCGTCTGCGTCTGCGTCTGCGTCTGCGTCTGCGTCTTAGCGTCTGCGTCTGCGTCTGCGTCTGCGTCTGCGTCTGCGTCTGCGTCTGCGTCTGCGTCTGCGTCTGCGTCTGCGTCTGCGTCTGCGTCTGCGTCTGCGTCTGCGTCTGCGTCTGCGTCTGCGTCTGCGTCTGCGTCTGCGTCTGCGTCTGCGTCTGCGTCTGCGTCCGTCTGCGTCTGCGTCTGCGTCTGCGTCTGCGTCTGCGTCTGCGTCTGCGTCTGCGTCTGCGTCTGCGTCTGCGTCTGCGTCTGCGTCTGCGTCTGCGTCTGCGTCTGCGTCTGCGTCTGCGTCTGCGTCTGCGTCTGCGTCTGCGTCTGCGTCTGCGTCTGCGTCTGCGTCTGCGTCTGCGTCTGCGTCTGCGTCTGCGTCTGCGTCTGCGTCTGCGTCTGGCGTCTGCGTCTGCGTCTGCGTCTGCGTCTGCGTCTGCGTCTGCGTCTGCGTCTGCGTCTGCGTCTGCGTCTGCGTCTGCGTCTGCGTCTGCGTCTGCGTCTGCGTCTGCGTCTGCGTCTGCGTCTGCGTCTGCGTCTGCGTCTGCGTCTGCGTCTGCGTCTGCGTCTGCGTCTGCGTCTGCGTCTGCGTCTGCGTCTGCGTCTGCGTCTGCGTCTGCGTCTGCGTCTGCGTCTGCGTCTGCGTCTGCGTCTGCGTCTGCGTCTGCGTCTGCGTCTGCGTCTGCGTCTGCGTCTGCGTCTGCGTCTGCGTCTGCGTCTGCGTCTGCGTCTGCGTCTGCGTCTGCGTCTGCGTCTGCGTCTGCGTCTGCGTCTGCGTCTGCGTCTGCGTCTGCGTCTGCGTCTGCGTCTGCGTCGTCTCGTCTGCGTCTGCGTCTGCGTCTGCGTCTGCGTCTGCGTCTGCGTCTGCGTCTGCGTCTGCGTCTGCGTCTGCGTCTGCGTCTGCGTCTGCGTCTGCGTCTGCGTCTGCGTCGTCTGCGTCTGCGTCTGCGTCTGCGTCTGCGTCTGCGTCTGCGTCTGCGTCTGCGTCTGCGTCTGCGTCTGCGTCTGCGTCTGCGTCTGCGTCTGCCGTCTGCGTCTGCGTCTGCGTCTGCGTCTGCGTCTGCGTCTGCGTCTGCGTCTGCGTCTGCGTCTGCGTCTGCGTCTGCGTCTGCGTCTGCGTCTGCGTCTGCGTCTGCGTCTGCGTCTGCGTCTGCGTCTGCGTCTGCGTCGTCTGCGTCTGCGTCTGCGTCTGCGTCTGCGTCTGCGTCTGCGTCGGCGTCTGCGTCTGCGTCTGCGTCTGCGTCTGCGTCTGCGTCTGCGTCTGCGTCTGCGTCTGCGTCTGCGTCTGCGTCTGCGTCTGCGTCTGCGTCTGCGTCTGCGTCTGCGTCTGCGTCTGCGTCTGCGTCTGCGTCTGCGTCTGCGTCTGCGTCTGCGTCTGCGTCTGCGTCTGCGTCTGCGTCTGCGTCTGCGTCTGCGTCAGCGTCTGCGTCTGCGTCTGCGTCTCGTCTGCGTCTGCGTCTGCGTCTGCGTCTGCGTCTGCGTCTGCGTCTGCGTCTGCGTCTGCGTCTGCGTCTGCGTCTGCGTCTGCGTCTGCGTCTGCGTCTGCGTCTGCGTCTGCGTCTGCGTCTGGCAAGTCTGCGTCTGCGTCTGCGTCTGCGTCTGCGTCTGCGTCTGCGTCTGCGTCTGCGTCTGCGTCTGCGTCTGCGTCTACGTCTGCGTCTGCGTCTGCGTCTGCGTCTGCGTCTGCGTCTGCGTCTGCGTCTGCGTCTGCGTCTGCGTCTGCGTCTGCGTCTGCGTCTGCGTCTGCGTCTGCGTCTGCGTCTGCGTCTGCGTCTGCGTCTGCGTCTGCGTCTGCGTCTGCGTCTGCGTCTGCGTCTGCGTCTGCGTCTGCGTCTGCGTCTGCGTCTGCGTCTGCGTCTGCGTCTGCGTCTGCGTCTGCGTCTGCGTCTGCGTCTGCGTCTGCGTCTGCGTCTGCGTCTGCGTCTGCGTCTGCGTCTGCGTCTGCGTCTGCGTCTGCGTCTGCGTCTGCGTCTGCGTCTGCGTCTGCGTCTGCGTCTGCGTCTGCGTCTGCGTCTGCGTCTGGCGTCTACGTCTGCGTCTGCGTCTGCGTCTGCGTCTGCGTCTGCGTCTGCGTCTGCGTCTGCGTCTGCGTCTGCGTCTGCGTCTGCGTCTGCGTCGGCGTCTGCGTCTGCGTCTGCGTCTGCGTCGGCGTCTGCGTCTGCGTCTGCGTCTGCGTCTGCGTCTGCGTCTGCGTCTGCGTCGTCGTCTGCGTCTGCGTCTGCGTCTGCGTCTGCGTCTGCGTCTGCGTCTGCGTCTGCGTCTGCGTCTGCGTCTGCGTCTGCGTCTTCGTCTGCGTCTGCGTCTGCGTCTTCGTCTGCGTCTGCGTCGTCTGCGTCTGCGTCTGCGTCTGCGTCTGCGTCTGCGTCTGCGTCTGCGTCTGCGTCTGCGTCTGCGTCGTCTGCGTCTGCGTCTGCGTCTGCGTCTGCGTCTGCGTCTGCGTCTGCGTCTGCGTCTGCGTCTGCGTCTGCGTCTGCGTCTGCGTCTGCGTCTGCGTCTGCGTCTGCGTCTGCGTCGTCGTCTGCGTCTGCGTCTGCGTCTGCGTCTGCGTCTGCGTCTGCGTCTGCGTCTGCGTCTGCGTCTGCGTCTGCGTCTGCGTCTGCGTCTGCGTCTGCGTCTGCGTCTGCGTCTGCGTCTGCGTCTGCGTCTGCGTCTGCGTCTGCGTCTGCGTCTGCGTCTGCGCGTCTGCGTCTGCGTCTGCGTCTGCGTCTGCGTCTGCGTCTGCGTCTGCGTCTGCGTCTGCGTCTCCGTCTGCGTCTGCGTCTGCGTCTGCGTCTGCGTCTGCGTCTGCGTCTGCGTCTGCGTCTGCGTCTGCGTCTGCGTCTGCGTCTGCGTCTGTCTGCGTCTGCGTCTGCGTCTGCGTCTGCGTCTGCGTCTGCGTCGTCTGCGTCTGCGTCTGCGTCTGCGTCTGCGTCTGCGTCTGCGTCTGCGTCTGCGTCGCGTCTGCGTCTGCGTCTGCGTCTGCGTCTGCGTCTGCGTCTGCGTCTGCGTCTGCGTCTGCGTCTGCGTCGCGTCTGCGTCTGCGTCTGCGTCTGCGTCTGCGTCTGCGTCTGCGTCTGCGTCTGCGTCTGCGTCTGCGTCTGCGTCTGCGTCTGCGTCTGCGTCTGCGTCTGCGTCTGCGTCTGCGTCTGCGTCTGCGTCTGCGTCTGCGTCTGCGTCTGCGTCTGCGTCTGCGTCTGCGTCTGCGTCTGCGTCTGCGTCTGCGTCTGCGTCTGCGTCTGCGTCTGCGTCTGCGTCTGCGTCTGCGTCTGCGTCTGCGTCTGCGTCTGCGTCTGCGTCTGCGTCTGCGTCTGCGTCTGCGTCTGCGTCTGTCTGCGTCTGCGTCTGCGTCTGCGTCTGCGTCTCGTCTGCGTCTGCGTCTCGTCTGCGTCTGCGTCTGCGTCTGCCGTCTGCGTCTGCGTCTGCGTCTGCGTCTGCGTCTGCGTCTGCGTCTGCGTCTGCGTCTGCGTCTGCGTCTGCGTCTGCGTCTGCGTCTGCGTCTGCGTCTGCGTCTGCGTCTGCGTCTGCGTCTGCGTCTGCGTCTGCGTCTGCGTCTGCGTCTGCGTCTGCGTCTGCGTCTGCGTCTGCGTCTGCGTCTGCGTCTGCGTCTGCGTCTGCGTCTGCGTCTGCGTCTGCGTCTGCGTCTGCGTCTGCGTCTGCGTCTGCGTCTGCGTCTGCGTCTGCGTCTGCGTCTGCGTCTGCGTCTGCGTCTGCGTCTGCGTCTCTGCGTCTGCGTCTGCGTCTGCGTCTGCGTCTGCGCGTCTGCGTCTGCGTCTGCGTCTGCGTCTGCGTCTGGTCTGCGTCTGCGTCTGCGTCTGCGTCTGCGTCTGCGTCTGCGTCTGCGTCTGCGTCTGCGTCTGCGTCTGCGTCTGCGTCTGCGTCTGCGTCTGCGTCTGCGTCTGCGTCTGCGTCTGCGTCTGCGTCTGCGTCTGCGTCTGCGTCTGCGTCTGCGTCTGCGTCTGCGTCTGCGTCTGCGTCTGCGTCTGCGTCTGCGTCTGCGTCTGCGTCTGCGTCTGCGTCTGCGTCTGCGTCTGCGTCTGCGTCTGCGTCTGCGTCTGCGTCTGCGTCTGCGTCTGCGTCTGCGTCTGCGTCTGCGTCTGCGTCTGCGTCTGCGTCTGCGTCTGCGTCTGCGTCTGCGTCTGCGTCTGCGTCTGCGTCTGCGTCTGCGTCTGCGTCTGCGTCTGCGTCTGCGTCTGCGTCTGCGTCTGCGTCTGCGTCTGCGTCTGCGTCTGCGTCTGCGTCTGCGTCTGCGTCTGCGTCTGCGTCTGCGTCTGCGTCTGCGTCTGCGTCTGCGTCTGCGTCTGTCTGCGTCTGCGTCGTCTGCGTCTGCGTCTGCGTCTGTCTGCGTCTGCGTCTGCGTCTGCGTCTGCGTCTGCGTCTGCGTCGTCTGCGTCTGCGTCTGCGTCTGCGTCTGCGTCTGCGTCTGTCTGCGTCTGCGTCTGCGTCTGCGTCTGCGTCTGCGTCTGCGTCTGCGTCTGCGTCTGCGTCTGCGTCTGCGTCTGCGTCTGCGTCTGCGTCTGCGTCGTCTGCGTCTGCGTCTGCGTCTGCGTCTGCGTCTGTCTGCGTCTGCGTCTGCGTCTGCGTCTGCGTCGTCTGCGTCTGCGTCTGCGTCTGCGTCTGCGTCTGCGTCTGCGTCGTCTGCGTCTGCGTCTGCGTCTGCGTCTGCGTCTGCGTCTGCGTCTGCGTCTGCGTCGTCTGCGTCTGCGTCTGCGTCTGCGTCTGCGTCTGCGTCTTCGTCTGCGTCTGCGT